>JAGDQP010007112.1:824-41346 GCA_022664845.1 Lepisma saccharinum
CATACAGATGCTTATCAGAATAATGGAAACACCTGTAGTTGGCAACACGTCAGATGTATGGGTTGGCAGTGGTGTCGTGGCGACCGCAGCGCCGGACTGCTGGTGGTGGTGTGTTAGGTCGGTCTCCATACTACGTCAGGCGTCGTGGAACAGGAGTGTGCAGTGGCTGCAGCAGACGGAGGTAGTGTAAAATGGGAGACCTCTCAGAGTTTCAAAGAGGGCAAATTGTTGGTGCGCGGTTATGTGGAGTGAGTGTGACGGCAGTGGCTAGTGTGTTAGGTGTGTCGCCAGGGACAGTGTCGAAGGTGATGACGGCCTACACAACACACGGGAAAACCACATCGGGGAAGCGGAACAGTGGGCGGAAGAAAAGCATCAGTGACAGGGCACGCCGGGTATTAAAGCGCATTGTCACGCGGAACCGTCGTGCCACTGCGGCGCAAGTGACGGAGGAACTCAATCAGCACCTCCCCCAACCTGTTTCGACAATCACAGTCCGCCGCGAATTACATGACATGAACTTACGGGGTCGTGTTGCACGGGCCAAACCTCTCATCAGGGACCAGAACGCTTTAGCACGCCGCAAATGGTGCCGCGACCATGCAACTTGGACCGTTGACGACTGGAAACGTGTGGTATGGTCGGATGAGTCACCATTCACCCTATTCCAAACCACGGGCCGTGTTTATGTGTGGAGAACGCCCAAAGAAGCGTATGATCTGCAGTGTCTCCGCCCAACTGTGAAACATGGCGGCGGCACGGTGATGCTGTGGGCCGCAATATCATGGTTTTCATTGGGTCCTGTGGTCACACTTCGCGGACGCATCACTGCCAACGATTATGTCGCAATTTTAGGAGACCACTTGCATCCTATGGTCCGGATGTTGTTCTCGGACAATGACGCCATATTCCAGGATGATAATGCACCCATTCACACAGCTGGAGTTGTTGCAGCGTGGTTTGAGGAACATCGGGATGAAGTTCAACACCTCCCCTGGCCCGCCCAATCCCCAGATCTCAACATAATTGAACATCTGTGGTCCATCTTGGAAACACGACTCCGGCGACGATTTCCACCTCCATCCTCTCTCACAGAACTGGCCGATGCCCTGCACGAGGAATGATGTAATATTCCACTTGCTACCATTCACGACCTCTATGCCTCCATCCCACGTCGCATCAAGGCTGTTCTGAAGGCGAAAGGTGGCCCGACACCATATTAATCTGGTAAGTTGCACTTTCGTTCAGGTGTTTCCATTATTCTGATAAGCATCTGTATATATATACCATATCGTACCGATCTCAATAGGTATATTTTCTTCGAAATCTACCTAATACATGTTCTATCCAAGTAAGCAAATTATTAAATTTCTTTAAAAAAAAAAAAAAGAAGAAGATAGTTAAAGATTTAAATATATTTTTAAAACTTTGTCAGGATCTTCTTATTATCGAAACATTATCAGAACGACATTAGTTTCGGAAACAATAGACCCTTCTTTGATAGCAGGAAATGCTAGGCAAATTCCCTATACATATGGAATAGCTTATGTACGTAAATGTGCGCTGGCAACTTGGTTGCCATTTTTTTTGCAAGGTTTCCCTTCAAAGATGCTGTAACTGCAAATATCGACATTGCAAGAACAGTGTTATGATGTACAGTTCTATTAATAACTGATCTTCCGCGATTTTCGGTCTACCCTGTACATTCGAGTAGACTGTCTTCGCCTCATCGTTTGTACTGTACGTTTCGATGTGCATAAAAAAAATATTTATATTGGCACATCATTCTGATATTTGTTAGGCACAAATAAATGAAACGAACACAAAACTTGAAACTCGTTGGTGCAATGGAGAGAACATGATAACAATAGGCAGAGGAAATTGACATCTCAAATGAATCTGTTTAAAGGCGAAGAACAATGACCTACTTTTGTTAAGTGCAAATGAATGAAAAAAAAAATGCTGCTGGTTTAGGTTTAAGTTTAAAAGTGGGTCACTATCGATCGAAAGTGACAAGATGTGACCACTGGAAGCAGATGGCAGATTGGTCGACTGTTTTCTTTCCTTTCTTTCTTTTTTTTAAAGAAGTTTTAATGCGTGATGAAGATAACATGGTAAAGAAAGCTTCCAGCCAGACATAAAGAAATACAAGGGCAACGACCCCATCATGTTGTCTATACCGGATCTACTTCGGTGTTCATATGTAAGTCAAGAGTTCTGTCTGTGGGCGGGAAAGAATTATTTTTGCAACTCCAGGTAGATACAATAACAGACCAGTAGGAGGGTACGGGAATCGAAAACATTTATGAGCAAAACTGGTATTATAAATATTCTATTGACAAAGATAGGGAGAAACATTTTAGTAACTGATGTCCCCGCTCGTTGGTGCGGGATCATATGTATTCGTTAGGTACCGGTACCGTACGATACAGTCAGTAATATTCATATTCGAAGCAGACACAGAAAATATCTTTCTGTTATCAAGTGAAGATTCTAAATAAAATGATCTGAATTTACTCGTCTACTATGCTTCACATACAATCATTACCACAGCGGATATTTTAAAAAGGTTAGCAGCACTTGGAGCGTGAGATGGTTGAGACTTGCATAGTATTTTTTTTTTACTATAGTGTCAAATAATCTTCATGCTAACTTTCAAGCGGATAAGTAAAACGTTATGGAAAAAATAATGTTAAAAAGAGTTGGAAACACTAACAATTCTGGCGCAAGGAGTACCTCTGTGACCTGTCCCAGTATCTAACGGGCATGTATGCAAAATTTTTGTTTGGGTGATTCTCCAGAAATGAGACACTTATTAGTCGGTGAAGGGGCGGACTGGGCAGTCGCCGGGTGGGCAAACATGGTAAAATGTAGCCAGGTGGACCAACATGATAAAGACGGAAGTAGCTATTCCTATTTCTAGGGAAAATATTTTATTTGAAAATTTTACATTAATCAGTAATACTAGACAGATTCTTTGAAGTTTGAACATCTTCTAACGCTAGGTTGCGTAAAATGTTTTCATGGATACTTTTCGAAAGTCTAAGGAGGGAGTGCTTTCTTTATAGAGAATGCTGCCATTTTATTTACTATCCCCTTTTCCGTATTTTGCATAAAAAATATTATTATTTTTTAATTTACGATTTAAAGATAGAACAAGATGATACCTTTTCTATAATTGATATATTTGTATTGATATTGTACTTAACCAGTTTTTCGCCCATCCGAAAACTGAAAGTCTTTCTCTATTTTTGCGTTTGCTTCGGTATTCAAATCCCGGGGAATGCATTAAACATAGTGGTTCGGGTCACAGTCGTGGTTTCCGACCTTAGTAGCTGACTACCTGGGTTAGTATCTAAATAGAAATTGAAGTTAAATTGAACACTTCGTATGAAACATGCTAAACTGGACTAGAACTTAGTTCTTCTAGAAGAAACCATATGAAAACTGAAATTTGAAGCACTTCATAGCGCAAAGACTAATACTTTTAGAACAAGTGATGTGGTCAATGTCATGTCAGAGAAAATCCTACCTGTATTTTCTAAAAATACCGAATCTAAACTGGAGAAACTTCGCGAGAGTTCAATAAACCCTGTCCCTCTCAATCTAAAAAATATTCTGGAGTCCTCGACTTCCGTTGTGGGATTCTTTACGCAAATTCCTTACAGTCTTGAAGCTTTTTTTTTTAAATATTGATTTTCTCTTAAATACATGGACGTAAAAATATAATAGGACTAGTAACAAGCCAAAATTTACGGGCCGGAAGTGCGCCTTGCTGCCATGTTGAATTGACCAAAACATTGCAACTGGCCATAAAAAATTAGTGTTAATTGAGCCACATTTAATTACAAATATTTAATTTATGTGAAATAATTTAAGGTATGTGAAGGTTGCGTCTGATGAAGCCGACCAAGAGGTACGTGTGAGGGTAAACAAGTAAGCAATATTTAAGTTTTTTCTTCAGTAATAATAGTGAAATAATATCACGGTAATAATAATAGCGGTAGCCGCGCGCTTTGCTTGTGATTTGGCTAAGTAGCCAATTGAAACACGTATTTAAGTATTTGTATTGGCTACTCATAGAAATCACAAGAAAAGCACGTGGCTAGTGCGTTCACGAAAACCGGCCTTAGGGCTGATTTTCATGAAAGCTTGCGTTACTTGCGATTTAAATGAGTAGCCAATTGAAATACGTGTTTTATTTTGTGTTCTAAGTGTAACACGTATTTCAATTGACTATTCACCCAAATCGCAAGCGTTTATGAAAATCAGCGCTTAGTCTATTAAAAAAATATCAACTACTCGCTTCCAAACAAACGTTTGTCGTACTTGTTTCTCTTCTAGCTTTAATTCACGTTGATAGAATTTAACAAAAAAAAATACTGTTTACAAGACGCTAAAAATATCGTGCTTGCAGAAGTCGGTGGGCTATTAACACTTTATGATATACGAACATTGTCTTTTAGAAGGTAGATATGACAACAATAAAACATGTCACGATTGCCTTCAGAATTAAATGAATGAAGTAGACTTAATATGTTTCGTGATGTCATTTCTTACCGAAGGCTAAGGCAAATGAAAATATGTTTCAGACTGAAGCTGTTCTTTTTTATTGTATGCTGAGAAATAAAAGAAGCCAACGAAAAAGTATGATGTGTTGTACTTCAAGTTCCAACTTTCGCTGTCACGAGTAGTATGTTCAATTCAAAATGACACCAGTTGTTAGTTTTAACCTCACTTTCCTATCTTTTATTTTTTACTTGCCCCCTTACATCTACTTTTCATTATAGGGTTTCGTATTGTGCAGTGACTTTTCTGTCCAGAAAGCAGTTCCTTTGACCGGTAACCTTTTATTTGTTTATAGTGGAAAAAAAAGGTTGGGGGGGGGGGGGGATTACGAAGCCCGAAATCAATGTTTTCATAATCACATCATTTGAAAATTACTTTGTTATATATTTTGTTTGGCTCAGGGAATCTCCCAGATCTCCTGCAGTGGGGTTGTAAAGACTGATTTTCATGAACGCTTGCGTTGCTTGCGAGTAGGATGAGTAGCCAACTGAAACACGTGTTACAACGTAGAACCGCGTCCTAACGTACAACGTGGCCACGTCCTAACGTCATTCTTCGTCTCCTATTCCTTTTCCTACAGGAAGCTCAGCCATCTTAAGGATTGTCCATGTAAGTTCGTCTCCTTTCCTTGTGCCCTTTTTGTCTCCTTTGGCGAAGGATCCATCACATGCATCCTTCGCGGCAGTTATCTGTATAGCGTTCAATTGTTTCGCGTGGAAACTAGCGGCACCTATAAATTGACGGATGACCAAAGCAATCGCGCCTAAAGTGATCTCGCGTGAAAACAGGTGGCGTGGGGAGGAGAGTGTGACGTAGAGGTAGTCCCGCGTGATTAGCATCTTAACTCCCGTTGTTCTCTCGATTGTATAAATGGAATTAGTATTTCCATTTTTTGTTTATTTTTCGTGATATTTGGGAGATTCTGTTCAGTAAAATGTATGGCATGCGGTATGTAGTTGTAATTTGAAGCAACAATTATTTTAAAAGAAGAAAATTTACAGGGGAAGGAAACATTTATTTTAGGTTAGCATCGTTGCAAAATGAAAATAAATTTTATTTTTAAGCACTATTCTTAGTCGATTCTGTATGTGGTGCTCCATTCTGTTCTGCTCTTGTACAAAAAGATAGAAACTACTACAATAAATTATCTGATGTATTGTTCTTTTCTAAAAGAAGATCACGTTGAATTGCCTCTTGTTGAATTGAATTGAAATATAACTTCTTTAAGCATCTTTGAATCGGACCAGGATATGGTAAAGGAAAGAATGGAGAAGGTAGGGGTCAGGATATTACTTAAATGCCATTCGGGCATTCGCTTAGTAAAGAGGAGAATCCTGGAAAATCTCAGTCAGAATGATCGACCGTGAGGTTTGAAATCGAACTTTATTTACGATTTTCAGGCATCTAAGGCTCAGACTGGGTCAGGGGAGGGGAAAGGATGCAGGTACATGTCGGCCAGGATCTAAGTTGAAGGTATCATCCCGGCATTTGCTTCATGTCACTGCGGAATAACCATGGAACACCTCAGTCAGGATGGTAGGCCGCTGGGATTGAACCCACGACCTCCGGTATGCTAACCCAACCTTCTACCAGTGAGCTACAGCCGCTTGGTCCATAAGTTTTGAACCCGCCTACCTACCCATTGCTGATCCGATAACAGCGGCTTTCAATCAAGACAAACCGAAAGTGGCAGGTCCTTCAAGACGAACTAGCTCATCTCAGTTCAATTCCTCTGGCGCCTTCTTTCTGTCTCAGAATCCTTCTATCAATTAGTTGGATTCGCTTTCTTACTCTTTTCCACCTCAAACATACCTTCCATTCCGTCCCTTAGTATATCAGGCGAATGACGGTACATTCTTGGAGAGGTAGCGGCCAGGACCGTACTTAAGCTATTATCCCGGAATTCGTCTCGTGAACTTGAATACTTGTCATGATCGCGTTGTGCGGATCTTAATTCGTGTGTGCTCTTCAATGCTGTACTCAATTAAGTTGAATTGAATTCATGGCCTTTAGATGTCTATGGCTCAGGCCAATATAGGTGAGGAATGTGGGAAGGAGTCGTCCAGAGCCTAAGTTGAAGGTACCATCCAGCATTTACCTGATGTGACTGAAGAATATCCCTGGAAAAACCTGTCAGGATGGTCGGTCTCTGGTATCGAACCTTGAACCTCCAGAATGCGAATCCAACGCTCTACCAGATATTCTGCCAAGCTCGTGTGGAGGTGTGGTGGTACCACCACCCAAAAAATTTCGAGAATACCCCAAATTTTAAAATTTATAGGTTAAAAATTGATAGAAAACTTGCATGACTCCCTTACTTTACACCCTCACAAACTGAAAGACCTGGCGGTATCCCTGCGATCTACAACTGAGCTACGGTCACTTGTGCTTTACAGAATTTCGCGATCCTAGCAACGAGACAACGGTGAGCACTATCCAGCTTATGTACATTAATAATGTCAATTGCAGCTGCATTCCGCCATTAAAACAGCATATATGGCTATTGAGGACAATCCTTCTCGTTCATATTATTTACTTAAGCTGTAATGAAAGACCTGCCCACTGATCGGTAAACCTTCGACTTCGTCCGTATTTATTATCAAGCAAAGCAATCGTCCGTAAAACTGGTCCCGCTACACAGTTGTTTGCATTTTTAATTACTCATGCTTTCCAAAGATGTCGCTATATTCGCAAAGTGTACAGCGTTTAAAGTGCTTTCTTTGTAGTGTCCTTCCGAAGGTTTTTCACTTGACTCCTTTGGCTTTTTAGCAAAAGGAAGGAAAGGAAACATTTAGGATTGGCCATATTGCCCAAATACGTTGTGAGTTGTAATTACTTGACGTTATAGGTTGGAGCTACACGTTGTGGGTGGGTCCTAATGATCCACAACAGTGGCAGTGGGACTTTTTTGTTGTTGTTGTTGTGAAGCAAAATCTACTTTTGTGAATTATTTAATTTCTGTGCAATGAAGTGGCAAGCAATGGTGCGAACTATTTCAGTAGCAGGCAGATCCTCATTTTCAGTTCCATATTCAATGTTAAAGTCGAAATTTACGGTTATATTTCGGACAGTGATACTGATAAAAGAATGTTATTGAAAGTGACATGACACGGAATCGGATCAAGAGCCTACATGTGCACAGTGAAGATCTCTACAATAGGATGGAATGTATAACAAAACTTTGTCTGAAGAAGACGATGACAACGGCGAGGGAGAAACTAGTGCAATGGGGAAAAAGGATTTTCACATAAAAATGGATAATGGTTGTATATTTGCTTATGGTAGATATTGCAACAGTGAAGGTCTTTGTTTTGCTCTCTTCATTTACACAAACTAAGACTTCCAAGATTAGATCTTTGAAAGCTATTGCTCGTGAACTTGTTCAACTTAACATTCGAAACAGGTCAAGAACGTTGAGTTAGGGCTGCTTTCCTTGGAAAGTTTGCGTTGCTTGCGATTAAATTGAGTAACCAATTGAAACACGTGTTTTATTACGTGTAACACGTGTTTCAATTGGTTATTCACCCAATCGCAAGCAACGCAAGCGTGTGTGAAAATGAGCCTTTACGCACTTGTATGTCAAGAATTTATGGTATCACCAACAAGAATTACAGAAACAACAAAGAGAGGGCAGCAAGCTAGGAATATATGTTACTTTTGTGGTTCTGCAATAGATAGAAAAACACAATATCATTGCAATCATGTTTCAGACTATACAATACACAAACACAAAGAGCGCTCCGTGATTCGATCGTGTGAAAAAATGAAGAGGAAATACTTACATTTTCAACATCTCTAGCTTCAGTAATTTTGTAGCATAGGATAAATTAATTATAAAATATATCAGTCATTTCATATAATTTCATTTTTCATTGATTTAAAAAAATCAGTTTACAAGAAGATTAAGTAACTGCCGATGTCCACGAGGGGTGAATCTTCTGCAGTCCCGGGCAGAACCGTGCCGAAGGCTCATTGACTTCGGGAGAGTCGGTAGCGCTTGGAAGCCCTATATCAAAATTATATTTTATATTGTTATAGATAATCGTTTTGTTTGACAGTTGAGACCCATCTAGGACTGGGATGGGAATAACTTGGAGTTCCGGAGATCTGGATCTGATGAGAGACCGGATATTGTCATGTAATCAAGGCTCGAAATGGACCGGAGCAAACGGGAACGTCGTTCCGGATCGTTAATATATAGAACCTTCCTGTTCCGTCTCGTTACTTTGGTAATCATAGACAAGAAGACAATAACATGTTAACGAAGGTAAAGCGTTCCGTTTTGTGAATATTTCCATTTAGAACTCTGATTGTAATTATGTTTTAAAATAAATGAATGCGATACATATGTCTGTTTTTTTAATGGTTGTCCTTACAAAAGTTTTGACTTGATATTGTGATAAAATATTTTACTTTTTGTAGAGCATGCTGTAGTAGTTCTCCTTTATCTGCTGATACGAGTCGCTCGCCACCACAAAATCACGGGTGACGTAAGCATAGGTAGTGAGCATTTCTTGTTAAGCGTGCTGCGTGGTGTTTGTAGAGCGTATAATAATAAAAATCTAACCTGACTTTCTAACGTAATCTAAATCCCTGAATTGTGTAAAATGTTGGAAATACAGAAGAAAGCAAAAAGGAGCAGCAATAATTTATAAGTACAAGCAAAGTCAGCAAACGCACGGCACACTATGGCTTCATTCCTAGTCCCAAGAGGCAAGAAGAAAAGGAAGGACTAATCGCTACCATGAGACTTCTCAATCTATATTTATTTCATCTATGGATCAACCCATCAGTAATGTCGTTTTCTGGGTTGACCAAATTCTTAACGAACGTTCGTGAAAACAACCCTATATCCATTGTGCCATTCTTTACCTGGCCTGAGCCAAAGAGTCATGCATAAAACAAACATACGCACACACACAATTTCAATTTATTTCTACTTGTAGAGCAGAAGGAACGAAAAAGGAAGTGGACCTGGAATTACGTCAAGCCACCATACTGATATGTGGCTGAAAGAATCCAGGACAATCATTTATTTAAATGGCTGATCCCGAAGCTTGAACTTCAGACCCCTCGATTTCGAGGTGAGCACTCTTTTGCTGAACCTCATTCAGTTTCCGTTACCCAGCTAGCTTGGCAATGTAAGATGAAATGGAACAAAACAAGATAAGAAAAAGGATCTAACATGTTCTCACTTGTTTGGTTGCTAAAATTGATTTCTGGGAAAACTGCGGCACAGCTGTTGCTTCAATGAATTCTCATTTGACTCCTGAGGCAGAAAAAAAAAGAAAGAAAACTACTCACGCAACATCTATTAAATCATAACTTCTTTCTTCTGAAAATTCTCACCAAGAAGTTAACTTGATCAAAATGGGTCTCGTTTAGTTATACGGTAGAGAAGATAGGGCGGCAACTATACACCGTGTTTTAAAAGTAATACTCCTCTATTTAAAGGTGAACATTTCAGACTCAAACAAGAAAATAGTTCATCGGAAGAAATATCGAAACATTTGTAACTTCGATTGTTTTCCTACATTTTTGTACTACCTTTCTGATTTACTTTCTTTCGATTTTCTTAATTTCTGTGCATTCAGTTTTTTTATTCAATTTTTTTCTTTCACTTTTTCACGAAAAGTCAAGTTACTTCTGAAATTTTACTTTTTTTTTGCTGTTTGATGCCTTTACTTTATGACTTTCTCGCATTATCTAAGTCAGTACTTTATTTTTACAATTGATATCTTCTTGTTATTCCATCGCTTTCAAGGCGTAGAATCTATATGGTTTTATTCTATCTCAAATCTGTGTCCTTTCTTTCGCGAAATTTTCTAAATCTAAAACTGGAATTCTCCTTTGATAAAAAAATCTCTCTCTCGTATTTTGTTTAGTTTTAACTTACATGTAACCTTCCTGTGATCACTAGAGATTTTGAAACGGTTGTGAACATATATGTGGAGAAAAATACTTAAGTGTAAAATCTGTCTTAAACAGACCATCGAACTCTACATAATACTGGAGTGACTACTTAAATAAAAATAATCGGGCCACACAGCGATAAGAAGCGTATAAAACAGTTAGAACTGAAAATTTGATCCACATTGGATTAAACTGGAAGTGGACAAACAAGTTTAAACGTTTGCTCTGGCGTCTATCTTTAACGCTAAGTAGTCATTCCAGTATTATGTAGAGCTCGGTGGTCTGACTTAAGTCAGATTTTACACTTAAGTATTTTCTTGCAACCCAGCCCTGAAGTCAAGGGGTCTGAGTGCATTATCGAATACAAAAACGTTGAAGCTAATCTTTTATATATAACTCGAAATGTATGTGACATGACATATTTTGTACAAATAAACCTTGGACCTTAATGTGTCCATGTACAAAATATGACATTTTTGTGTCTCATATATTTCGGGTTATATGTATATAAAGATTACCTCCAAATTTTTTTATTCGAAAATGTACTTAGACTCCTTAACTTCTGGGATCTACATATATCTTGAAAAACTTCCATATTCGATATAGCATAATCTTTTCGTTTTTGACTTCATTTGACCTTTTCCATATCAGCTTGATTTGAGGCTCCTCAAAAATATATTCCAAATGAACAGTATGTTAGCTTTTGAAAATTACACTACTCTATCTCTCCTGATGCTTCTATCGCCAAATAGAAAGTTGTCCTACCAGAGGTCTCCACTCCAGTAGCACACAAACGTTGAAAAAACGTGGATTAAACGTTAGTACCGAAACTTTATGTTAACGTTATAAATGTACCGAAATGTCCGCCTGTTCAATGGTTTATTCAACGTTGAATAATGGTTGAGAAGAAACGATGAAGAAACGGGCTTAGTTGACCAATACAGAGCATGGACATTTAGTTTCATTTTATCCGTTGCTTTCAGCATGATATACGGTGTTAATTTTCCAACAGTAAATAATCCAGCGGCGGCTGTGGAGCTCGACACACAGGAACATTCTGCACTTCTCGTTCGTAGCTCGTCGTCTTATCCCCTCATCCATGGATTCACGTTGCATGTTCGCTGCTCTTTTACGGTATCTGCATTAACAGGCAGTCTAGAATGGAGTTGCTACGCGTTGTTTATCATCATTACGAATAAAAATAAAGAATACTTTCCTTCTTTCTTTCTTATGTGCAGTTTTTCTTCTTTAACACTTTGATTAATTATCGCTGCACCATTAAATTTGTATTTCTCAATAAGTGTAATACGTTGCCTTATAAAACACATATAAAGCGAAATCTATGTCATATATTAACGCCCTATTAACAAAATTAAATGTTCGTTGAAATATAGTTTCAAATTCAGGGTTTTCAACATGTAAATAACATGGAAAATGCTGTTAATTTCATTGTATTTGCTTTTAATTATACTGCTTAAGCAATTACATTAGAAATACAAGTGTGAAACGGAATCTAGGACATAGTATAAATGATAGTTGAAAGTACGTTACTTTAACGCCGTATCAACGAAATTCTGTCTTCGTTGAAACATGGTTTAAAATTGAATCAGTTTTCAATGTGCACAAGAGAGCACAAAATTTAGTTTGTGTCATACAAATAGTTTTTAATTATATTTTTTGGCATAACATTAGTAAGAAACACATTAAACAAAATCTATACCATAGTTGAAAATAACACATTGAATACACGTTGTATTAACGCCTTATCAAAGCAATGACGTCTTTGTTGAAATTTGGTTTAAAACTAAACGTAATTATTTTCATCCGATAACGGTTAATCAACGAAATGAACCTAAAATCAACGTTGAAAACACATGTGTGTGCTACTTGGGCAGTTCGATCCCCGTCCGGTCGGTCTATGTCAGTATCTTTAAACCGTTGACCCACTCGTAAGTAGCTACGTTGCTCGATTAGTCCTTAGTATTAATTATCCTCACCTCGAAAGTTTCCAACATTCGTTTCCATGTTCGTCTTAGTTCCTACGTTTGCATTGAAGTCTCCCATTAATATTTTAAATGCAATTTATCTGAAGTCCTCTGGATCTCCTCGTATAAATCTTAGGCTTCCTTCCTGAATGTGATGTTGTTGGAGTTTAGATTTGTATAATTTCCGTACTGTATCTCGAGCCTATCTTCATCGAGTACTCTTGTGTTTTTTTGTTTTGTTTGAAATTCCTTCAATTTCTGTTATCTGTGTCATAAAACCAATCCCTGATAATTTTCCATTTTCAGTTAATTTGAAGTAGAGTGTGTCCTGACTTTAAATCCAATTGTTCTTGATTCTTCCTTCACATTTCTGACAATCCTATGATGTCCCAATTAATCTTTGATAATTCTTAGTACATTTTTTCTAACCTGTCCTCGCCAGAAAGTGATTGACAATTACCACATACAGGTCCGTTCCGGTTACAGTTTTGTTCCTAAGAATAGACCGTCCAAACGTAGGAATTTTGACCCTCTTACTTTCTGCACTCCTCCAAAGTTCCTCCATGATTGAATACAGGTACTTCGCTACAATCTCCGTTATAAAGGCTTGTTGTCTTTTATATTAATTGTTGCCAACAAAGTTAATATCTAACCTAACCTAACCTGACCAAAATTTACAGACAACGTTGTTGGGGAACTGTTGATCATCATGCTGCTCTTGTTTTCTCGATATTTCCAAATTATTGCCAACTGTTGGGCAACATTGTAACAACAAATTTTGACGTTGTTGTATGAAGTAACAACATTGGTTGTTTCCCATTTCAAATAGATAGCAAGTAACATTGTTACCGAGTTCTGGGTAGACTTTCCCTATTCTAGACACCATCACTCTATATTTTTGCGTTGTACGTTGATCCCTTCGCAAGTATTAATTAATTTATTTATTTATTCATAACATAACACTACAGACGATATGCATAATTACAGTGTTGGAGTGTACACGACAGTAAATGCAGATAGAATAAACTAAATTATATTATTTCATCTATAATCCCTTTAAATTTTTTTTACAGTCATTCCAAATGTATCTACGTTAATTTTCGGTTTAATGTTTTTGTAAAAATAAAAACTGATTCTCCAAATTGGGTTACAATTTCAGTTCTATGCTTTATGCAATAGAATGTCTTTATTACTCAATTTTGCTCTAATGCTCGGAACTCGAATAAAAATTTTCGTGATTAAATCAATACAATCAGTTGGATTATGTATTAATTTATACTGGAAAAATAAATCGTTTGAGGCCTTTCATTTTTCTAAAGTTTCTGTATTAAAATTGCTGACTAATTCCCTATATGACATACAGTATATACCGAATATAATATATTTTGTCTATACATAAATATTTTTTTAAAAAATGCACTCTTATTAGTTAAATATGTTTTTAATTGTTCGGAGTCTATATAATAGAGAAGTATTCTAGCTGAAATCTCACATAAGAATAATACCATTTTAGGAGTAATGAGTTGAGACGGAGATCCTCACTAAAATGGTAAATATACCCAAGATTCCCGTACGCATTGTAAGTGATTATTTCGATGTGAACCCCGAAGTTTATTTTCGGATCGAAGACAACTCCAACATCCTTAACCGTTTCAGGTTTCGATAGTTTTACTCCATCAATCGAGTAATTATATTCAACATACTTTCCTTTCCTTGTAAAACATAGGATATGCACTTTCTGTATTAGGTACAAACTTATTTCTGGATTTTATTCAAGTCTTATTGTAGTTTGGCACTGGCATCAATAGATTCGATTCCAGCGTATAATTTCAAGTCATCCGCGAACAATAGAATATGGAAGTTCTCGATACATCCAGAAATACCATTAACAACTAAAGGAAATAATAAATGACCGAGGTTTGAATCTTGTGGCACTACCGATAGTGTCTCAAAATATTCAGAAATATATCCCTTAGAATCTTCCACATCTTTAGAATAACGTAAATACGATGCCAATAATTTTAATGTTAGCTTAAAAAAATATAAAAAAGAACTCAAGTTTCTTTAGCAAAATATCATGGTCAACCAAATCAAATGCTTTACTGGAATCAGTGTATATGACGTCCATTTTGCCTTCTTTATCTAGCTCAATTACAATGAATTCGGTCACAATTGATAAGCATGTTGAACTTGACCTATTTTTTTTAAAAAATGTGCTGATATGGTGAAAGATTGGGTTTTACATGATTCAGTATCCGTCTGCATATAACATATTCATATATGTTTTTGCAAACGAAGATGAAATATTTATTGGTCTAAAGTCTTCCACGTTTTGCGTACTCTCGGACTGTGGAAGACAAATTCAACTTTTCTACCATTTGTCAGGGAATACAAAATTTTTCAATATAGATTTAATAAAATATATAATGATGTTTAAAAAACTAAGCACGGTCTTTTATTATATATGGTGGGATTACGTCCGACCAGCAAGATACCTTCGATTTTAACATCTTGATTGCTTTCTCAATTCCTTCATTTTAATTTCGTTTATTTGAAACGTATTTAAAAGTTCATATCTAGGGTTGTCTGAAAAAAAAATCAAATTTGTATTGGGGGTATGCAGTCTTAAATACAGATTGAAAATAATGTGCAAAACACCTAGATGCTTCGCTATTACTTTCTAGTTCTTTGTCTCTGTATTTCAAGGAAGTGGATGTTTTGTCATATTTTTTTTACAAAATTTCAAAATTACCTCGGATCTTTATTAATCCTGTATTCTGGGCTTAAAATGAAAGAATTCTGTGCTAATGACATTCCTGATTGTAACTCTACGTAATCTGCGAAATTCATTTCGATAAAAGGTAACATCTACATATACCTGTTTTTATTTTTGTATGGTAGTATGCTTTGAATTTAAGTTTCAGCCGCATGAGGAAAACTCGGCGGGTCTCCGGTGGCCCGCCTTCATGGTTGGTGGGCCACCGGCGACCCGCCGAATTTTCCTCATGGGGAGAATAATGTTATAAGTAAACCAAGAAAATATAATTATTACTGTTACATTTCTTTCGGGGAACACATATGCTTATAGTAATGTAAATGATTTCATAACATTGACCTAATGCATTATTTACATCATCGCAATTGGAAAGATGATTTCAGTTTAGTCTCGACAGTTCCGCATACATTTGTTCGAAATTAGCCTTTCTAAAATTTAACCCAGTAATGTTACTCTCTAGTTTCTCTTTTCTCAATTGATTATGTGAAAAAGGAACAAAGTAATGTAGGATGGTGTTTAACTTCGGGAACAAGGGGATATTTTTCTCTAACTACATTGACGTCAATAATGTTTGTTAATACTAGATCTAATGTGTGAGCATTGACATTACGGATATTGTTAAATTACACTAAACTGGATAATGACATGAAATTATACAAATTACTACACTCCTTTGTTGCATGTCAGATCTTAAAATTGGAATCAGTTTGCTCAGGTAAGTTAAAATCTCTTGACTTATTCGATCCAGGAAAAGACTAAAACTAACTGAGGAGTTTCTATTGGAGGTTAGTACGCGTACTCCCACGCATTGTTTAAGTTTTCAATTTTGAAATTCACAAATTTATTTTATATTTTCATAGTCCTTGTTTACAGGTTCGATTCTGGCATTCAAGCAGTTGTGAATTGGAGCTTTGATCTTTGGCTCTCAGTATACAATACACTGTCCTGTTTCTTGATATACTGTACCATGTGTAATAGCATATCCCCAAGTCTTGGGACTCATCCGATGAAGTTTCGTAAAACAGCATCATTTTCGTTGCTGACCAAACTGGTATGAAATTAAAGACAACTCATTGTATTGTTTTAATCCGTACTGCATGGATTTACCTTGTATAGGTACCGACTGTCCAGCGAATTCCACTGGAAATAACATACAACCCAATCGTGATAATGTTGGAGTTCTGAATTCAAACATCTGCAGAAACGTGACAACGAAATAAAATCTCTTGCTTTACGATGTCTGTATTTGTAACACAAGATTTGAGTCTCTGTCGTGGCAGATATATTGTTGGGTTTTGTAGTCCAAGTCCCTTAAATGTACTAAGAAGAGTGCTACAGAAAATTAGAAAATTGAGAACCATACTTTGGATTCATTGGCTTGCTTATCGAATGGTATAACGGCATCACAAACTGATGTGGTAGAGAGAACGCACATATACAAGACAAAGCAGGTGTATAAAATAAAAGGTAAACATACACTATCCTGGGTATCGGAATTCACCTAATAATTATCAGTGTATAAGTTAGCTGAGGGATAATTTGTTTAATATATTGTGTTTATGTGCTACTGACGTTAAAACCACACCGTTTAAATTAACTGTAACCTAAGGATACTTCCTATACTTTTCCTGTCTGTATTCCAGAGGAAAAAATATTGAGATGAAACACGTGAACATTCATCGGAAATTGGTTTTATAAATGTATTGTATCAAACCAAGATGAAAAGAGACTTGGAACAATAATACATAAATGTAGAAGCTTTATGGAAATACGAAATTAAGTATGACTTTGATTAGACGAATCGACTTTCTCTACTTATTTTTTTTGTCCTTTCGCTAAAATGAAAATAAAAAGCAAAGTAACAACGACGATATTACTACAGCGTTAGAGAAAAGACCGTCGTCGTTACTTTGGTATTATTGTCTATTAGACTGTTAACAAGCTGGAACTTATGAGACGTCTCAAGTAATAAAAAATATTATACACATATTACTGATCACTGAAAAACTATTGGAGGGCGAAGTGATGAAAGCACGCCATTAATTCTTCCATAGACGTCTTCCACAGCCATATCAACACCAAATGCAACAGATATTCCAATTGATGTTGCCACAAAACAAGGTGATGTCGCGGTCAGGATATATATGGAGATCAAAACAGTCTCTACGGACGAGTTCACCAATAGTGAACTCTCCAATGTTGGCTGTTCAATTACTTTACGACTATTTCCCAAATATTGGAATAAAATGGTGTTGATTCCGAGAAAGAATATTGGAATAAAATGGCCCTGATTCTGAGAAAGAATCTCTTACAACATTACAGCATACAGCCCACCATCGTGCAGTAGACTGAGAATTATACTTATTAATTCAGTTCTTTTGGTGGTAGCAACGTCTGCACACACTTGGGTTGATATGGCGAACCTATTTCTTGGACCATACCAGCTGATATATCGGTCATCAATGGCCGATGTTAGACGCGGTCGGCCCTCACGGTATCTCCGAGACGTATTATGCGTGTCTGGAACGTTTTCCACAAGCTGCTAATCACCAAATGACGAGCATTGAGCCATTTAAGCACGGCAGCCTGTCTCTTCCCTGCTTCTAAGCTCCCGGGGCACGGCACCATCACTCATCTGCTAAATGTTGTCTTGTTGCTATATTTGACCGTTTCAACTCACCAACTTTCTCCTGTGCGCTTTATAAAAGCTTTGTAACTATTATGGCTGAAACGGAGACTATATAGAGGGTATTACACCCCTTTATCTTCGAACCAGAGCCCTGCATTTACGCCCGATTTCTGCTCGGGTCGGCCCGGCTCGATTCTAAATCCACTCTTCTCGACTCGATTCTAACCCGACAAAAAATCGGACAGGGTCAGCCGGGAAAGTGGGTTCGTCACCCTCTTTTCTGTCGCATCAGGTCAGAGCAGCCCGATTTTCCGTCCTTGCATCGAGCCGGAAAGTGTGGATGTAAAATCGGACCGGGTCGAGATCGAGCTTAAATGAATGGATCTAGTTCCAAGGGAGTGTAATACCCTCTATATCGTCTCCGTTACAGCCACAATACTTGTACTCAATAGGATTCTCTGTCAACAAGATATATAAATATCAGTAGACCATTCCATTCTTTAATTCTCATAGGCTGAATGGCTTGTCACGTCACTTGAACGATACTGTAGATTATAAGCTCGATGTTCGTTATACTAATGTTCATTGAAGATTTATACTGTCTGTATTTAAAAAAAAATCTTTTTCAGATTTTTTTTTGCTTCCAATATTTACAGACAAAAAATACAATCTGAAGCGCTGTGATTGCTGCGATAATCTTTTGATTTCCTACCATTTTCAATTGCTAAGATCGTTAGAATCGGATCTTCTACAGGTATTCGCTCGAACTCCTTAGTTTTCATGCGCAAAATTAATTGTTCGATGACACGGGGTCTTGCAACTGACGTCATCAGCACTATAAATGGACTCCTCAGCTTAGAAGACCTTACAAGTCGTAATAAATCCTCAGAAATACGTATCCCCATCTGTTAGCTAGTTGCTAATCTACGTGCTATATGAGGAGTTAGAAGGTTGGAAAACACTGTTTAACGTAATCTATGGTGTTTGCATTGCGTACAATAAAAAGAGAATCAAACCTGACTTTACCTTACCTGATTCTGTGAAGTGAGTAAAATTCTGAAAATGGGTATAACGAAAAAATCTTACCTATATAACCATTTTCTGTGAATATTAAAGATCCAAAAGGAAGTAAAAGAAAACAAATATTTATAAAAATATAAATTTCTTTTAAATGAACATTAAAATGGAAGAGATTATCGGGAATTGAACCCGGGTTTCCTGATTAGCAGTCTATCTCTCTATCCAATAGAGGAAGGGGTCACTTAACTTTAACAGCAACTTAAAAGAACATACAATAAAATAAAACTTGGAGTGAAGTTTCTGTGACTATTCAACTTCCAAGTGGCAGCACTTGAATGGCGAACTACACCTATATACAAAAAATAATATTACTAAAATTCTTTAACAGTACAAATTATTCGCTAAGCAGTGGGACAAAATGAATCAAACTTACACACAAAAGTTCTCGATTAAACACAAAAATACAAAAGATAAAGTATACTTTCAAATTCAAACTACATTATTATTATTATTCAACTAGAAAATATACGTTGGTACATATTAAAAATGAAAGTAAAAGCAAAGGAATTTTACCATATAAAAACATCACTATTCGCTTTGCCCCGCAAAGAATTATTTACTTTGCCCCAAGCTGTTATCTAGAACAAAAGACTGTCTATTCCACATATACGTCCTAGGTGCAATTACTTTCAAGTATGAAAACAAAGCTAAGGTCACACATTATTCGTTCATCCTGAGATCATAAAAGAATAGTAAATGCTAGGGAAAGATTTTGAAAAACCTACATCTTGAAGAAAATTTCAGAAACGCGTACTTTCTTTTCTTTACAACACCACACAGGCGTTCAATCTCAACTACCTTCTGTTCCTTCTCTAGTGATGTCACAAGCCACAACAAGTTTTGCTGCCATCTCTTATTAAAAGGTTGTAAATTCCATTATTCACTTTACTCCTTTTCCCCATAGACCAAGGGGTTAATAGAGAATGGATGGTTTTGCATAGTCTTTTATTCTTGCCTGTATTCTGAATACATACTAGAGCATTTAGTTAAACGGCACGCCATAAGATGATCAGATGGCAGTATATACTACAGGGACTTAGGGCTCATTTTCATGAAAACTTGCGATTTGGGTGAATAACTAATTGAAACGCGTGTTACACCACGTGTTTCAATTGGTTATTCAGCAAAATCGCAAGCAACACAAGCTTTCATGAAAATGAGCCCTTAGGGTAGGGTATATAGAGAGACTACAGGGACTCAGTACGACAAACAAGCCCTGTACTCAATTCTGTCAAGAAACTAGGATTATTTCCAATAACCAAAAAAATTAAAGAAATTAACGTGGTAGACTTTTATTAATCATTCTGTTAAAGCTCTTTGTACAGCTATTTTTGCTACTTAACCTACCACTGTCAATAATAATGTAATATTCCTGTATATACATGTAAAAGACAGATGATAAACTGTGGCAATAGACTGGAAGATCTATTTGTGGAAACTGCTGAATGGTAAACACGCAGACAGAGACATCTCGGGAGTTTTTCGTTAAGTAACACTCAAGCTGTGCTAGCACTGCTAAAAAAAAATCCAAACGATGAATTCACTCATTGTTAATTATTTTGTAGTAGTTCAACATGTGCTGAAATTTGTTCTTGCGCGCAAATCTTCCTGCATGTGCAGCATAAAAGATTTTCTTCTCCTATATTATGATACACTGTGCATTGTAGGAATAGTGGAGGAGATCACAATTAGCACTACTTGGAACTTCTTTTCTCTTAACACTTCGTAGTACATATTAAAAAAACAAAAGACAGAAGATAGGAATTTTTAAGAAGCCAAGAATACACATGCAGCGTGAAGATATAATGCAAAAGCATTATTTGTCATTAAACAATATCTTTTAACAGGAATTATTGTGTGTTGTATGTACTGTACATGTATTAATGGTAGAGATATGTTATTGATCTTTTTGAAAAGTTTTCCAGAACTGTTCACTAATGCCATCTGTGAAAATATCACTGTTTTTTACACATCATAGGACTAAAGCCAGCTTTCCTTGCAAGCGATCGGCGCGTGCTTTATTTGTGATTTCTATGAATAGCCAATAGAAACTCGTGTTATACGTAGAATACGCACTTAAACACGTGTTCCAATAAGCTACTCACCCAAATCGCAAGCTAAGAGAGCAACACACGAAAAGCTAGCTTAAATCATTTCTTTATATCGTATTTAATGCTCATGTTTATTCTATCTGTGAACTTATTTTCCTTGTTAATCCATGTTTTTTTTATTTATTTATTTTTATTTTCCCTTCTTTACATTATTTGTGGATTGCATCCAATGCCAGGTTGCGTTAGGCAGTGCAGTTATAGAGCTATTGTATCGCTTAGATTGCAACACAGTTTATTGAAAGGATACTTTATCAAGCAATGTCTTCTGCAGGCAGATAAAGGTAGGTATTTTAATAAAGACTTTTGCCCTCATTTTCAATTTGAATTTCAATTTATTTACAGCCTTTAGGCATCTGTGACTCAGCCCTATCATAATCAAGAAATTTAAATTTATTTCAATTCGAGTTCTTGAAAATTTAAATTTATTCCAATTTTCTGCTAACTGACCTTTCTAAGCAACTATTTGAGATGAACGAACTAGAATTAAGTGGCTCACAAATGTGAAAGACTTGTATTATATATCATTGTATCTTTATACTAAACCGTTTTGCAAGAGCTTTTCAGCAATTACTGTATTCCATTCGGATATTTACAAGTGTTTTGTTGTTAACTCAAGTTAGAGTGATACTAAACTTATATCATATTACTATTACCGAAGAAAATAAAAGAATAGGTAAATAGTTTGTTCTTTTGTAGAGATAAAAAAATTATACAAACAAATTATGAACACTAACGGCTGTATGATTCAACTCGCAGAAAATCTATTGGATTCCGTATTACAACATTTCTGAGAACAATATGGGCTCTCTCAATTTCCGTAACCTACTGCTCAATATAACCGATCTAGCTACTACAACTGTGAACATATTTACATTTCTCTTGACAGTGTATAAAGTATAATCTAAAGTTATGTGTTTCTGTATGTTGAGAGGAATGTTTATCATTTATTACAAAACAATAAGTTTCTGAGAGTGTTATGATACAGAAAAAGAAATGTGTATTTGAATTATGAAAACTTGTAAACTTTCTTATTTTATCAAGAAATTTGACGCACTTGACTTCTTAGAAATTCCACCTTCATATCTTTTTTTAATACTCTGAACTGGACAAAAATTTTCGATGCACAATATCCATGAATTAATACAAGTATTCTATTATTTTCTTTAAAACAGTTAACAATAACCAACCATTTCTCAAACTCTATTCAAATTCACATTGGTAATGACAACATGTATTTCTTCAAGATAATTTTTCTTACACACTACTTTTTCTATGACATGAACCAACACATTTCGTTTACAAAGAAATTCTCTGTAATTTGCAACAGAGCACGTGCTGGAACTTTTACATACCTGCTACATGTTACAGGAAATCTTAAGTTGAACGAATCTGAAATCCGTTTGTCTTTGACAATATGAAAGAATATTATCTGTATGTCTGAAATGATGATAGCAGTTGGCTAAACTACTTTTACGGTTATCTTTTCAACGAACAGAACATCTTGAAGGTTTTGTTTTTACACCATTTGTTCTCTAAAATTTCAACACCAAGGTTTCATCTGTGCTTCTGAAAATCGTAATTGCTTACAGTAGAAATAATTTCAATTTACAATTACTGCTGAAATTTCTAACTAGGTATTAGAAAATACATATATGCAAAATATTATCATATTGTAAATACTTTTCACAGAATTCTTACGGGGAGCAGTAAGTTACCTTTTAAATCCCGAACCATTTTTCTTGTTCATAATGCGTAGTAATTTTCAGAAGAACAAAGATGCTTACACCTTACCGGAAATATGTTGTTTCCCGCGTTTAAATATTGACAAAATATTTATATATAAGAAAAATTACCATGAAGAAAAACTGTGTATTTAATGTAATAATTATGAGATTTTTTCTCACTATATTCACTTTGTAACTTAATTTATAACATTTTGTTTTTAAGGATATCTTTTATAGATTCTTAATCGCAGACAATGTAACAACTTTCTAGGGATAAAGATTTTAAAGAAGTTTACTTTTTTTGCTTTTAATAATTAATTTTCTTTCTTTAAAAAATATAATCTTTAATTCCTCCTCCAGGATTTCGTCTTAAAATTTATGATGTCCCAAACGATATAACAATGTAATTATTTACATTATCTTTATACCAGAATAGGAGATTTTAATATGGAAGTTATTATAACAACATAGAAGTTTTAGCAAATACAGGACAGAGATAGATACAGTATATAATATAAGAAGTATTTAGAACAACAAGATTTTTAAGGACATACCAAGAGAAAAGGGTTATAAGGGAAGTAAAAATAAGTTATTTTTTCTAAAGTTTAGTAGAGCAGTCATATAATGGCGAACTTGGTCTTTGCAATAAAAATTACAAAAAAAAAAATAATAGCTTTCACATGGAGTTAATTTGACTCAAAACTGGACACGAACGAGTTAAACGTTTTATTTTTAATTGTGACTTGAGAAATACATTAGAACGATAAAAACCGAATAGCGAATCGATCTGATCTAAAGATTAGTTTACCTACAACCAACCAACGAAAGGTATTTTAGAAATATTCTTTGAAGGAATGATAGCTTCTGACTGAATATTACGCTTTTGACTAGAGTTTAATTAATTTCTGTCTGTTTGCGTCATATACAATATAAATGTTGAACCTTATACCTAACTGAATGAACAATAATATAAATATCATGGCAATTATTTCATCCCGTTTCTTAGCAACCAATTTTTTACCTAACATTTTCGAATAATATAAAACACACAAAATACCTTTGATTTTTATCTTCTATTGTTTCAACTTGACCTTTATAAAAACGTGTAGTTAAATCTGACATCATTTGCAAGAAAGAAAACTTGTTTCGCAAATTTATCCTTATCATCACTCACTAATGGCAACACAAAGATATAACAAAAATTAAAATATTTTATTATTGGAAGTCAATTTTGTGATTGTGATAATGCATTGTTATATTACATTTAACTTAATAACACACTTAAAATTCGAACTTGTAAGTAAATGGTAAAGAAATAATTAAATTACACAAAAATATAAAATATATTTGGAATTATCTATCAGTCGTTGTTGTGGTGTATAAGTTTCACTTAACATGTCAAATTTATCGTAATTTTAAATGTTAAATGTTTTCTATATTTTAGTTTCAGGAGCATATATTATCATGAAATATTTTAGATAAAGTAAAATATAACATGTTTCACTTCGTAACATTTTAAAGCACACCATTACATAACTGCCCCCCACAAGACTAGAAGAAATAAATTTCAATTTTTTCATATTACATTGAAAATATCTGATGACAAATGATATTTTCCCTATATTTTATAGTAATAATATTCTTAATACCCAACATACAATATCATTTCTTAAATATTTATGCACAAAAATCTGATATAACAGGTTTTCTTTATCACACAACCAAGACATAATAATAATTATTATTATCCATTTATCTTATTATTTATCTTTCTTTTTGTTTACTTATTTATAGGTATGAATATATATAGATTATTTATACGTATGTATATATAGATCAATATATATATTAATAATTGTGACATAATGTAAAAACAAACACGAGAACACATTTTCACATGTGCATACATGATTTTTTTTTGTTTGCTAATCAATTCCAAACCAGCTGGAAGAAAATCACTGAATGGTTTAATGCGGGAATGGTTAAACAGCAACCAGGAAAAAAGGATATTGTACATGAATAACAAGTAAGGTACGTGTAGGGGGGATATTTTATTTTTAGTTTTCGTTCTGTACAATTAAATGTTATATTAAGCGTTTGGTCCAGTGGAAAATATTTCCCTACTTAGACAAAGCAAGACCAACTAACATTAGAGAGATGGGATTAAAAAGATTAGCTCAAAAAATGACTTTCTTTAATGTTTAATGATAAAAAGAGCCTAGCTTCATATGGAGATTGTGGAGACAAAGAGATCGGAAAGGTTATAATCATATCATCGTCGAGACATGTGT
Organism: Lepisma saccharinum; assembly: GCA_022664845.1. Taxonomy (NCBI): domain Eukaryota; kingdom Metazoa; phylum Arthropoda; class Insecta; order Zygentoma; family Lepismatidae; genus Lepisma; species Lepisma saccharinum. The sequence goes on from JAGDQP010007112.1 coordinate 25,903, forward strand.
TCCTGATATAATTTTCATATAATTCCTTAGCAAGCAACATAGTCCCAAGAAGGTTCCTCTTTTCGGATCTATTTATGATTTATTTCAATGTTTCGGTCTAATATTCAATGACCTTAAAGGCAAATGAAATGAACTTAATAATTATAGTGAACAAGATTTAATTATTAATGATATTAAAAGAAAAGCTTAAAATTTTATTAAATCCTTTTAGGTTATTCATATTTTATAAAATAAACGATGGCCTAACTAGTTTCAAGCCTTTACTGTCATGAATAACCGTCTTTACTATATTCCTTTTGATTTCATTTGCTCTGAAAATAAATGTATAGTTGATTCTAAACGTCGTCAGAAAGAAGAAAGCATGCAAAGGTAGTGGAAACTAGATTAGTTCAGTGTACTGAATTAATGTAACAGATGCATTACGTATGTAAATTTACATCAAAACTTTACAAGAGGTGGACGTAAAACGGATTTAAGGAAAAGAATCATTCTCGTATCAAAAGAGTACAGATTAAAAAAACATTGCTGGTATTATACGATAGATTACAGAAAGTTCTGGTGAAAATGTTTTATTTGAAAAGTGAAAAGAACTAGCAATGTCATTGTGTTATATTCGTTGCGAACAAATTCTTTACCCGTATTGGTACTGTTTTGAAACACAAGTAAATAATTTCACTCACTATCTGAGGCAGTAAAGTGACCTATAAAAGTATGCTATGTAGATGAAGCACGGTAATGATTGCGAACTGAATATTTGACCATTAACTTCTATTGTATTGTACTTTACTAAACGAATGAATTTCCAGTTATCGAAATATTTTAATTTGTGAAGAGTTAACTTATTCTATGAAGACTTTTGTTGTAAACTTAATAAATTATGTTTATAAAACTTGTATCGTGATGATTTACGATAACATTTTGTCGTAGTCATATGGATGTAATTAATGAAATTTAAAAATTAAAGCAACTATTTTAGTCTTTTCAATTACAAAAAAATATTTGTAATAAGCATCAACGTATAATTGAAGACCTGAGTTGAAAAACATCCCAAGTCCACTTTTTTCGTCTTTGCATATTTTCTGTCTGTCGGTATCTATGTTCCAAGGACTATCCACTTGCATAAATATTACATCCTAATCCCACCACATGAAACCCTTTTTTTAATACAAAATAATTTTCGCTGAATAGGATAACATACGAAGACCTTGGACCGGTTTTCGTTCCTCTTGAAAAATATACTCCGGTAGACTTGGAATGTTTTTCAATTCAGGTCTTCAATTGTATATTTGAAAAAAGAAATATTTGATACTACGTGAAATACTTTATACGTTCATCAGAAGATGTTCCCTACTCTAAGGTATTAAATAGTATAACAATTTAATTTTTCACTTATTAACATTGTCGCGAAAAGTTTTGAAATTCATTTAAGACTGTCGAAACAAAAGTACAAAAAAATGTACTTAGAATTTTAAAATAGATTAATTTTGAAAATTTCGTGTACATTTTAAAATTATGGGTTACATCATATTATTGTAATATACCATCTCTCCAAGCTAGCTATCTCAGCTTTGTGTTTTTCTTTAATGCTTGCACATGTGATTCAAAAAATGGCACACACACAATATCCTGTATAGTTTTTCTTTTGTACACCATCACTAAACGTTTGCGCTTTTTTTAAAATTGTTAACAGCACATAAACATGGTTTGATATATGTATTTAAACATATAACTTCTCCTTTTCTGGTTTTGCCTTAAAAACACTACAACTACAAAAACTATTATCTATTAAATCTAAGTTTCCTTAAGTCTAAATAACAAGGAGAAGTACTTCTTTTTTGTCAGAACAACAGTCTGAAAGCGGAAAATACTCAAAACAGTGGAAAATAGTAATCTGAGGCCATTATTCAACATCGCTACAGCTTCAGGAGGAATAATTACCTTTTATGTTTATTTTAATGGAAATCACTGGTGTTTTTTTCATGCTGGTGCTCATCTGTGAACCAATTTATATTTTATATGTAATCAAACTCAAAAAGAATAATGTAGCATTTATACATATGTATAAAATTAAGAAAACAAAAGGCACTTCACTCTTTATCTATGAACTAAGAGATGTATATATTATAATGTGTTAATGGGGTATCAATTGTTTCGATACGAAAAACCTCTCAGACACACCAACAGAAGTTGGTAAAGCAACTTTATAATTCTGACGTATATACCTTTTTTTAATGGTCTTTACTTCTTCAAATTGACATTATAATTCTTTTCTTATTGAAAGTTCATATCAAGTAAATATCAGAAAACTTATGCAATTCCCTGATGTTTCTTTTTTATCTGATTTTTGAAAAAAACTTTGTTACTTTGCTAAATTGTTGACATGTTAAACACTTAGCACTTTTATATTATTTATCTCTAACGAAACAAATCATCTCGTGAAATATGTGTATATATATATATATATATATCTTAAGTTTTGTACTGGTTGATATTTATTGATATTTTTAGCAAATGGTAACTAAATAATTTTGCTGACGATTCATCCATTACAATTTAAAATTATTCTAAAACAAATTCTTGTTTTCATTTACTGCGAGTTACAACATGATGCCATTATGTTGAAACAACTCACGGGGCAGTATGGGTAAAGATTTTTTTTATAAATGAAATTTTACTTGTAACATTCACCAGAAATATTTCTCCCATTTTCTTCACTATTTACGCAAAAGATTAAATAGACGAATTCTATTATTTATGATTTAATTTGATTTTTTCAGAGATTTGAATGGGTTCTTCTTGTAACATAAGTAGTTGATATATATTACCCACAACTTAGACACATTTAATTAGATCCAGTTCTGAAGCGTGAAATACGGAAACACGACATAAACGTTATCCTACAAAACTTCTTTACATCATAACAAGAAATTGATGTAAATTACCTTAATGTTTTAGCAATGGTAAATTTTATTTAATATTTTTTTTACGTGTGAATCAATGGGACATGGTAAGATTGTTTTACCAGAAAACAACTCTACACCATGCCAAAAAGTCGCTATAAATAACCGTAATATTTTACCTATGGTAATTTTTTATTTAAGTGTTAAATTTTTCCGTAAGCAGAACTTGAAGCTCAAGTATGCTGAGTTGCGTTTACAGCATAGTAATAAAACTAATAATAAGCAAACGTCATGTCGTCCATGGTAATAAACGTTTTCATTAACGTTTAAACGAGTACTATGTTTTGTATAACAATATTGATTACAATACAAGAAGTTTTCAAACTAAAAGAAAACCCAAATTTAGAAGTGACTTAACGTGATACTATAAATAAGAAATAATAAAACATTGTCCATAATAATATTAAAACTCTTAAAAAGAAAGACATGAAGCATAGTGACAAAACTAATATCCAGTACAGAAATTAAATTTTGTAAAAAATCATATCAAAATAAACTCAAGTAACAATTCACATAACATGTATACAAGCTACAAATGTACCCGCTATGAGAACTATTGGTTTACAGACGAGTATCAGCTTATTTCAATGTCAAACCAGTCCCCCACATATTATAAGAAATTTCTTCCTTAATTAATTACAAATGGAGATCATAATTTTCCCCCAAAACTTCAAGAGAAATGCAGTAACAATGACATATTACAAATTCGCTTTATGACTTGTGCAATAGTAATTTATATCCTTTATTTCTTATTATCTTCTTTTTCTATAAATTATGAAAGACATCAATTAGTTCAAAAAATTGGAGCATTTAATGTTTTTGGCATTTGTATTCGTATCAATTGAAAAATATTACTATAAATTGTAATAGTCTGTATTTGTTTTCGATCAGAATTTTCATTTCTCTTTTTATCATTCTAAATTCTATATAAAACAGATATCTCAAGAAGTGAATATCTATAGGTTAATTAAATTATATATAATATAAACAACATACTTCTCATTTACACATAACCACACACACTCATATATACATATTAGCGTGTCTTCTTCGTTGCATTATTTTTTCTATAACATTTGATAACCATCTATAATTGAAATTGATTTCATGTCATAATCATGTTTTTGCCTCATACAAGATAAAACCTTTTATTATCTTATAAATAACATGCAAGTTGTAATCTTTTTTGTGATATCGAATGCATGGCCAAAATATGTAAATTCAATATTGGTACGAATTGTTATCGAAACTTGGATGAAAGTACTTTGTTATACAACCAACCACAGGAAATAGACGTTTCAAAGCAAATAATCATGTCTTAAGATGAAAGACATTTGTAGCGGTGTCACTGTACGTTCATCTCAAGATTTGAAGTCTTTGTGCTTTAAAATATCATTTCTAGATAACGATGTTATACACTGAAAAATCATTTAGTGATTCGTGCTTTAAATAAACAGATGAACACATCTGTTTTCTTTAATTTGAATGACATCCTGGAAACAGAACCACAAACGAAACCAAGACATATTAGTTGCCACCTAAAATTATCTATAAATATAATTCTTTTTTCAATTTTGATAAATTATCTACAAATATTTCAATTGAATTTACTATTTTTAAGTGTTAATAAAAGATACTAATAATTGCAAATAAGGTGCACATTTTTTATGTTTGAATCTAATAGATTTTTAATTCTAATATAGAACATTTTTAATTTTGCACTATCTTCAAATTTTCTATCATGTGGGAAAACTTTCGTCCAGAAAGCTGTGACACATGTCTTTTTAGTTATGCATCATATTTGAATATAACAAAGGTTCAGCCCAATTCATCGTTATATATCATGAGCAGGCATTTAGTTCCATTGTTAGAACTCCCATTGAGTAATATTAAATAAGTATAAATCAGTATTTCTACCACAATCATTCGTGAAGCCTATGAATATAGTCACACGTTTGACGTCAAGGGTCGATCAAAATATTTTTAATTCTCAACCTACTTTTTGTTTTAGTTAAATTCATTTGCACAACCAATATATAAAATTAAATATCTTCCTTTAATTTACACGCTTACCTGTACTGAGTTACGTTGGAATAAAAGGAGAATATTACGATGTTTGATGATGACTCGTTATGCTCCTAAGAGGAATTAAGAGTTTATATTTCAAACAAATGGATAAAATACTCGAGAACTCAATTTGCTTTCTAACTAAAGAAGACGAACAATTACATTTTAAAGATGATATTAACTTGTGCGTTATTGATTTATATCGTCATTTCGTTTTGAATACTGCAACAAACATTAATTGTTCGCTGTCATTTATTCTTTCGATTGTGAAAGTACTACACAAAATTCATGTTTCAATTCTCAAGGCAATTTGTTGGTTTGTTGAATACTGCTTTTAAAATTTCAACTTTTCAAGTTTGCTTTGACATTGAACTTAGACAAACGTCTAAGCGTGACTATAATTTACTGAATTATCTCTGCCACTAACAATATGAAGATTAGTAAATCTATTGCTTTAATGGTCCAAAGTTGTTTTAAATAATTCAATATAATTATTCAAGAAATAGTTTTCTACTTGCTAATTTTTTCGTTTATTCACAAATCATGATCTCACTCTGAACTTAAAACTTTCGTAGTATGATTTAAAAGAGTAATTACCCGATATTAACGTTAATCTATTAATTTTAAATGAATGTATACGACATTGAAAAGTGTTAAATACTAAAAAAATATTTCTTATTGATGTGTCTTACAATAAGAAATCCATTTGTTTATTATCTTTATTGTTTTCATTATTTCATTATTTTTTTCTTCACTAGAGAAGAATAGTACATATCAACAACAATAGTACATCTTCAATCAACATCTCCGAATTTGAGTTTTGGTTTTCCTTAATTTTTGTTGAAAATAGATCTGCTTTCTGACAGTAATTATCTTCAAGTATAATCAAATTACTTTAATATTTTCAAAACATTGAACAACGTGATAGTATATTTTAACTTCATTAATCAACGAGGTTTGGAATAATTAACGAGGTACGTTTCATCGACAGGTTTATTTTCAAATGCTAGCACTGTTTCATTCATGCCTGTGAGCTATTCACTCAATATGTTTAATCTGGTCTTGTTCTATATATATTTCAACCTATAATTTCCTAATCTTTAGAGAACTAAGTTCACCAGCTTATAAAGAAAAGAAGAAATTTAAAGACTTTATTAAAGACAGATTTATTCACACACACCCGCCTCTCAATATCAGATTGAATTAAAAGACTTAGAAATGTCTTGTAAACGTATCATTTTGTATGAAACAAGTTTTTGTAAGAAAACTTCTATAGATATTGCAAGAAGCAGTTAGTGGAAGATATTAACCTCCGCTTCTTGAAATATAGACCACATTTATTTGTAAATCATAACTTGGATTCTCATCGCTAATATTACGTAGTTTTGGTTAGTATGAACTAGAAATATCAGTGTTTCATATATTGAATTTTTAACTCGGAAAACTTACATACTTGAAGGTATTTTAGATTTATTTGTGACAATTTTCATACAGGTCAAATTTTAAAATTCTTATTCCTAAAACGAAACTTTATTCCAACATTATGTTGTCTTAAAAACCTTCAACTTATTTGTCTTTAATTAAAGTTCTTAACATTGTTAATTAAGTACAAGCCATAAGTACATAGAATTTAAAGCATATATTATAGTTATCATCCACGAAAACTTGTATATTAATTTATAGTCCACTGTCAGAAAAAAAGTAAAAATATTCATACATCAAAGGATCTATAATCCGAAAGGTAATATTAGGTTTTAGGATAGACATACATATCTTGTTGTTTAATTAAATTGTATGAATCATTCTGGTTCATTATTAACCATAGCGTATGTACAGGAAGTGAAGAAAATATTGTTCTATACAAATTATATTCATGTTTTATATCAAATTGTAAAGTGTTTAAGACTTCAGTGTTACCTACTGAAAGCTGACAAGTTTAGAGAAAACAAAATTAAAAACAGGAGATTGGAATTCATAGTATCTTGACACTAGAACAATCTCCGAGAATCCATACAATGAAAGTATCAACGGAAAATTATTAAAATGTTTGAAGACAGATTAAAATATTTCATGATGTTGGAAATATTTATATCAGTATAAGAATAAAATACATTAGTATATAAGAATATTTTTTTCGAAAAACTTAGCTACAATGTTTTCTATAATAAATTGACATTGTGTGTTGATTTGTTATAAGATTGAGAAAATTATTTAAACATGCCAATATCTAATACAGTAGTAGCAGTATTGATTCTATTAATTCATAATCTTTTTTCTGATTGCGATATAGTATTGAGATAAAAGAGAGGAATATTTATGTAAAGTGTATCTGATGAATCGTATTGTTTGTTCTATTTGCGAATTGTAATTATTCTGTATCACACTCTAGTAACGATAATATGTTACGATAATGAATAACAAATCTACTTCGAGCTTCTTTGTTATACGTTAATTTTGTTTCAGCTACAGCACTAAGAATATTATACACAGATATCTGAAGCAACAGTCATTTTTAAATACATGTTTGTGTGTTAAATTTTCCCGTAAATATTAGAATATGGAGGTAAATGTACTGAACGCGTATATTGGATGAAAGGTGAAAATACTGAATGAAAGTGGAAAATGGAAAATATTGAGCGGAAAGTGAAAGGAGAAATTATTTGGTGAAAGGTGAAAATATTAAAAGAAAGATATGAAAGACTGAATCAATAATAAAGGTTGATTTAGTTGAAATTCTCACGAAGACTATGCTGTTTTCCCCCCTGATTTATCGTTACTCAATCTAACATCCTTCATTAATGAATACAAACCATTTCACTATCATAATTTCCTTGCACAAAACAATGAAAAACCTCTCATAGCCAGACAACAACAAGAAACATAAGTTTTCATTTGTTTTTAGAGTCAAACTCTTTAACTACGTCGTCAGCAGATTCTGTTCAATGTTAACACACACGCACACACACACATAAATACATTTATATTGAATACATGTATTCATCTATATAGAGAAAATTACACATAAAACACAGATTACATATGATTATATATGTATACATCTAATATTAATTATCTTTTTATCTGCTGTTGACGAGTTGGTTCCCATCAGAGGCATTTTAGTCTCAATTTAATCAAGAGATATATCTTTAATATTTGAATTTAAAAAAATCACTTCATGTATTTCCATTTCCAAAAATGATTCTAATATATTGTATTTATATATCTTAAAAACTTTGTTTCTTCTTGACTTGTAGAAGTCTGGACCATGATTAAAATACTCTACGTCCGCCATTTACTGTATTTGTAAGTTAATGGCTGATAGATCATAACAGCTTTTCCATTAACCCATCACAGACCCATGAAGTAATTGTTCAACGCAATCCCTATCAAGTAGGTGCTATTACAAGGGCTCAGAATTGATAGCTTACTTAGCAAGATTAGGAGAACGTTGACTTGATGGATCTTATAAACTTTAAGACATAATCAACCCTAACCAACATTCGATCTGAAAACAAAACGATGTCTTGCGTGAGATCACTTCTTGTTACAGTTATATTGTTAGTATCCAGTTCCCCGACTGTATCGAGTAAACCAGACAAATATCTGAGTTTGCTACGAAAGTAACGTTACTAAACGATATCCATTACTTTACAAAATGATAACAAACCCTTGTTCTTATATCCACAACTAAGTGTTCTAACCTATTAGATTTCTTTCTCCAAGACGCTCCAAGATAATTTTTGATAAAACAAGGTATTACATTTGAAACAATAATAGAAAACGGTGTCATATACGCATATTAATTACCTTAAAGGTTGGCTGAAAATTCACGGAGTTTTATAATAACTTGCAACCATGATGACGATACGAAAAGAAACAAGTAATGAGGCAGATGTTAGAGATATATAACGACCAGTTCCTTAACGAATTTAGAAAAGTAAAGAATATAATGTTTTCCTGTTTTATTTCTAAACTCATGAAGCACTATTGTGCTTGTAATTCAGAACAGAGAAAAAGATTTAATAGTTATTTTGAACTTGTGTTCTTTTTCCTTTTGCGATAATTCTTTCGTGGTATCTGCTATTGATATATATATATATTGTATCCTTTCTATCCGTCTAATCACTTGAGGATATTATAACTTGTTAAATTGTATTTTTCATGTCTTCTTACATAAATTTATGTTTTATTTTGTTATGAAAATTTTTCGTTAAATTACAAATGGCGATCTTTGTGGACCTCTTATTCTGAGGAATTATTCACATAATTAACACATTTCTAGTCGTACACTTTCGCAGGTAATAAATAATTTTCAAGTGCTATTAGTCATGAAGACCATTGCTTTGGTCAATAAATCAAAAATATAATATGAGTTATCAAAAGCTGCCAAACAGGAAGAAAATTTTCTACAAACGAAGATTGTTTATAATAAGAAATAGAGACATATGAATGTAAGAAACACACTGATTTGTATGTTCAATTAGCAATTTCTTTCTGACATAAACTTTCTTTCGTAAGCTTGATGTTATTTATTTATTTTATTTTTTTATATTTTGTGCACATAATTTGTCAACCTTTTAGTTTGTAACTTAAAAACTAAGATGAAAGGACTTCAAAAATATCTTCTATGAGTTAAGGGTAAGTAATATAATACGTGTTCTTATCTAGCAGATAACAATTTAAGATGTAGTTTTGCAATACCCTTTTTCTTATTGCGAACTTAATTGTCGTTGATAACGATTTGGTAATTTTTGGCACATGATTTACATTCATGAACAAATCATTTTAAATGACAAGATCAAGATCAAGATCAATTTAAACAAAGATTTAATGTATATTAAATTTATAACAATTGTACGTTATTAAAATTATAGTAATGTTAATTTAAAGAAGCAGCTATCTTTTGTTATTACTTGTAATTATTTACTGGCATTACGTATTATCAGTAATAATTTTCTGGCATTACGTATTATCAGTAATAATTTTCTATCCTTACGTATTATGAGTAATAATTTTCTGGCATTACGTATTATCAGTAATAATTTTCTGGCATTACGTATTATCAGTAATAATTTTCTATCATTATGTATTATCAGTAATAATTTTCTGTTATTACGTATTATCAGTAGTGATACTGAATAGAAATTAGCATGTTGTACTATACAATAGCTGTGACGTTACAAACATGGGAGTTAAGCTGTCAAGGTTGCCATGCCATCTTGTTGTGAGACTGTTTTGTCTTTAACCTTTATTAAAAGGGGGAATTCGTTAATTTTGGAGAACTCTCTGGACAAAAGCTTCAACAGTCAATTTAGTTTTTCATTAATATCAAGAGTCAAACAACCTTAAATCATACTAAACGAAATAATGCACACATTTCGGTGAGAATAAGATACGAGATAACAGTAGTACTTTTCTGTGTCAAAATATTAACAATACTTGTGTATTTTGTTTCTTTACCATATCCTATAACAAGGCAACAATACAACATTTGAATTTTTTTGTCGTGTTTTTGATTGCTTTGTTTCCTGTACTTAACGTTTTTAGATCAACCCTGTAAATGTAAGTAGGCATAATTCATTACAATTTTTAATCTGTTCACGAGACAACATACAGCACATCTTACTATTACAATAATCACTTCTTAAGACACACACACACACACCAGATATTCACTTCTGAAGACATCTGCTCTATAATTATTTACGAATATGTTTCATGTAATATATTTTTCCCTTTCCATCACATTGCACATTCTCTAAAAAAACATTTTCTCACTCTACACGCTTACATCTTAACGAACTTTTCTACTTTATTATTTTTTTGTTTAAATACCTCTATTTTTTTTATTTGGTACAAAGGGGGAACAAAGGTTTGTTTACAAAGGGTTACAAATACCCTAGGGTAGCGTATGTCTTCACAAATGGTGTATCAACTTTGCAGTTTTCCCTGAAAAATTAGAAAAAGAAAAAAAATATTAATATTTTGTTCCATTTTTCAAATCTTCAAAGATTATAACATAACATTTTTTATTATTAATATTACTATTATTATAAACATTCCAACAACAATTTCATGCAAGAAACACCAAAGTTTGATGAACGTCTAATGAAGAAGCGGCCATTAAAATACATCCAAAGCTGTTCGTTTTGTGTCACGGAATGTAAACAGGTGAATAAAAATATTGATAAGAACTACTTTAGAATTTGTTTTTATTTATATATTTTGTGTTGCTTCGATAGGCACGTGTGGTGGCCCAAGCCATAGATACTTAAAGGCCTTAAAGAAATTCAATTCAATTTAAAAGGCAGCTGTGGTATTAAGCCTGTCACATGTCCGAGGAATGATGTTTCTCAGCGAGCACTCTTACGAGAGAAAGGGTGGGGAAGGTAGCGGCCAAGACTTTAGTTAATGTATACTCCTTGCAACTAGAAAAAACTCTCGAATATCTCTATTAGGATAGCCAATAGCAGAACTCGAACCTGTTTGCCTCTTAGATAGCATTGCAAAGTCCGCGACCATAATCATAAGAGTACAATATTATTCTCCTTAAGAAGCTTTTTCAGTTTTCTTAGATTAAAGGACTTTTAGAATATGTTTTACGTTATAGTTTTGAGCCACTTAGAAACTGTATTTAGTAGGCAAAACCTTTCTCCTAAAATAAAGAAATAGTTATTTGTTTTTAAAGAGGAAGTCTATAATTTTAAACAGTGAATTAAGGCTAAAGAATTTTGTTCTTACAAAAGCAACACATATGATTCGTAACGTTTCAACACTACATAAATGCCTTTCTTAGAAATTTCCTCGAATCCCTTGAGATCTGGAGTAGCCACACTCTTATGTCTTCACTTTTCCTTTCTCTTTTCCAGGCCACGTCCTTTTCCTTTCTTTTGCAGGCCACGCTCTTGTACCTTTACTTTTCTTTTAACTTTTCCAGACGACGCTCTTCTTCCCTTCACTTTCCTTTTGTCTTTTCCAGACCACGCCAATTTTCCTTTCTTTCTTCCAGGCTAAGCTCTTCTTCCTTTCACGTCTACCTGAACTTTCTTTTTTCTCTTCGTTTCCTTCTACTTTCCTTATTTGTTCTCTCACTATTTCCTCTTTCTCTGATCTTCTTCTGCTCTTTCCAGGATTCCCTCCCAGTCCTTACTTACGCTTCAGACCTTCATATAGTTCAGATCTCTACTTATCCTTTTTGCCTCTCTCTAATTTCTTACCAATGTTTTGCTTTATTTGTTCTTAATCGCTATAAAAGGAAAAAAATACGATGTATATAAACATTGCGAAGAAACGGAGTATGAAATCGCATGGAAAAGTAGCAAATTCTAGGACAAGAAAGCAGAACATCGAAAAGAAAACAGAAAGAGTTAAGAAAGATAAAGTAAATGGAACATAGAGTTATGAATTGGAATGAAGAACAAACGATTAGTAAGGACTGAGAAGGAATCCTGAAAAGAGCAGAAGAAGATAAGAAAAAGAGGATGAAAAATGGAAGCATAAAAGAAGTTGACTCAACAGTGGGCATGGCCGAAGAACCAATGGGAGAAAATGAAAGGAAACGAGGAGTAGAGCAAAGAGGAAGAAGTAAACATAAAAGTGTAAGGGAAAAGGGCGTGGGCCGAGAAGTGAAGGGGATAAGGGTGTGGTCTAGAAAAGAGAAATTAGTGTACAGGGAGAAGAGCATGGCCTTGAAAAGAAGAAGGAAAAGGGAAGGGAAAAGAGCTTGGTCTGGAAAAGAGAAGTGAAGGGGAAAGTAGCATGTCCCTGAAACATAAAGTAAAAGTGAAGGAGAGAAGGGTGTGACCTGAAAAAAAGAAAGGAATGTGCAAGAAGAGCGTGGCCTTGAACAAGTGAAGGGAAAAGAGCATGACTTGGAAAAGAGAAAAGAAAAGTGAAGGGGAAAAGAGCGTAGCCCGAAAAAGGAAGGTAAAAGTGAAGGAGATAAGGGCGTGGCCTGGAAAAGAGAAAGAAATGTACGGGGAGAAGAGCCTGGCCTTAAAATGAGAAATAAATAGTGAAGGGAGAAGAGCGTGACCTGGAAAAGAGAAACGGAAAATGAAAGCGTTTATAGAAACGGAAAGTGAAAGCGTTTATACAAAAAAAATTAACTCGATATTTCAGATATAACATGATATGCATCGTGAATTCTGTTTGGGTCATGAAAGTGTAACACTAAGTTAGAAATTCATTAGACGAGTTCAATACAACAATCTACACCATGTAATATTTCTATGGGAATTCAGAAAGCGAATTTAAAGCCAAGAAAAAACTAGAACCCACAGACATTATTCTTAGTACGGATTATTGAAACAGAATTTATAATTTCTGTTCTCCATCTATCTTGGAACAATTCAACAAGTTCGTAATTCAATACAAAAATAGAGCACCTTCAGATGCGTTAATATGGAAACTGCAACACTCTCAATCAGAATTGTTAGTTTAATTTCCTATCAACTTTCACTCCTATTTTATTACTAGGAACGTTCTGAAAAAGAAAAGCTGCTCCAGAAGTAGGAAAGCAAATTTATAAGTTTTCCAGATGTATATCTAGAAGATAATGTAATTTTTTCCCAAAGGAATCCCGATTGTTTGTGTTTTACAGATTCATAATATCATTCAGCGCCGGTTTTCTGTCTATAGTTGGTGAATCATTTCCTCAGGCTATATTTTGAATAGGCATTCACTAAAACGTATAAGAACCGCGGTAGTCGAGAAGATATGGAATATGAGTGCGTTATCCAGCCAGATGCTCAGCACTGATTAACATGGAAAAGTGCACAATCTACCCCGAATAGCAGAGTAAGCTTAACTCAAGCTTGCCGTGTCAAATGTAAAAGCTTGCACCATGTTTGTCATGGCAAGTCTGCAGCAAGCTTAAATTAGCTTGAATCATACCTACTAGTTGGAACCTGACAAGCTTAATGCAAACTTGTCATTTCAAAGTTGTTATAACAAGGATGAAACAGGCTTGTCTACATCCAGCTTCAATCAAATTTGCAATATAAAGTCACGTTAGTACAGTGAATTTCAAACTTGAATCAAGCTTATTACATCAATCGTAACTATACAAGCGAAAGTCACGTGAAAATCAAGTTTATCATAAGCAGCATGCTATGTCGGTGGGTAAGACTACTAAGCATGCCATCCAGGATAATGGTTAACAAACACGGAGTTGATCTAAATATTAATATATTTTTGTAGCACTTCACCTACAATTTAGTAAACGAATCACCACTGTAATACATTAGACCTGTCATTCAGTGAAACATATTTGGAACCATTAAAGTTTGGATATAAAACTTCTGTAAAGAGGTTGAAAAACACTTTGTTAAATTTTAGTAAAATACTTTTCTAAATTCCTTTTAGATTGATTTCAATATAACTTTCATATATTGTACAATACCATGTTCTCTAGTAAGCAAACCGAGCGACTGTGGCTCAGTAGTAGAGCGTTGACTTAACATTCGGGAGGTTCTGGGATCGATCCCAACAGCCGACCATCCTGACTGAGCCTTTTCCAGTGTTTTTTTCAGTCATACCAAACAAATGCTGGGATGATACCTACAAAAATAGGCCCTGGCCGTCTACCGTTCAAGATCCTCTCTCCGACCCTACCCAGGCCTGAGCTTAAAGATGCCTAAAGACCTTAAAAATAAATTTAAAATCTAGTAAGCACACAAGGAAATAATATAATTATTGATAAGATGGAAAAGTTATCAACGACATAATTTTCGCTCACTCTACCGAATATTTATAACAAAAGACCACGAGCGGGATGGTAAAATACGTTAGAATGTCACTGACTCCATTTGTTTTCGATTGAAAAGAAGAAAATTGATTAATTGTTAATATGAAAGAGTTCTCTTCTTGTCTTAAAAATAAAATAGTTGCTTGATAACCAGTCGATATATAAAAGTTGGCTTGTCGGTTTCTGTATTAATTAAACAGGTAAGTCAACATACAGGTTTGCTATGAAATATTTCGTCTTAAATTGACCTTAAGTATCTCCGAGAAACACGAACGTTAAAGGAAACGATTAATAAAGGAAGGAACAACCTAAAGCGTATGTGACACATTCTTGTTATAAATGATAATAAATAAAACCTAAAGGAACTAAATAGAAGGTATAAAAGCATTGACATTCATATTATAAATGGGAATAAATAATGAAGAAGGAACTAAGTATAAAGTATGTAAGCATGTGACACATCCATGTTATAAATAGTAATGAAGGGAAAGTAATTAAGTTAAAGTATGTAAGCATGTGACACACTCATGTTATAAATAGTAATGAAGAAAAAGGAATTAAGTTAAAGTATGTAAGCATGTGACACATTCATGTTATAAATAGTAATGAAGTATAAAGTATATAAGCATGTGACACATCCATGTTATAAATAGTAATGAAGTATAAAGT
>JAGDQP010007112.1:48808-68914 GCA_022664845.1 Lepisma saccharinum
CAAGCAAATATTACTCCAGTTTACAAAAAAGGTGAAAAATCCTGTGTTAGTTCATATAGACCTATTTCCCCTCTTTCTGCCCTCGGTTTAATTTGTAAAAAAAATCATCACAGACAGGATTCAAAATCATATCCTCCCATTTCTTTCTCCTTCTCAGCATGGCTTTGTACGAATAGATCCTGTAAAAGCAACTTAGCTGTCCTACTGTCTCACGCCACGGATGTCCTAGCAAATAGACAAGAACTTGACGTCATATACCTAGACTTCTCCAAAGCATTTGAAACTGTCAATCACAAACTTCTTATACACATGCTTGCTTCCAGATTTAGTATACACGGACCACTCCTTCAGCTTCTAACTTCATATTTGTCTGACAGAGAACAACGTATCTTCTTCTCTGGTAGCACATCCAAGTGGCTCCCCATGCTTTCAGGTGTCCCTCAAGGAAGTTCCTTAGTTCCAGTTTTATTTTCCCTCTTCATTGATGACTTATGTGAACAGATAGATAATTCTTGCTCGGTACTTCTCTACGCTGATGACTGCAAAATTTTTAAGACAATTAAATCTACAGAAGATACTTTCTTCCTTCAAGCCGCTATAGATTCTGTTGAAATCTGGTGCAATAATTGGTTACTGAAAGTCAATCCTTGCAAAACTGCTGCAATGTGTTTCCCACTGAAAACCCATAACACAAAATGTACGTACACATTATCCTCATCTAATATACAATGGGTAGACCATTACAAAGACCTGGGTATCATATTTGATGAAAAACTCAATTTTACTCCTCATATTGAATTCGTAACTTCTAAAGCACTCAAACTTCTTGGACTTCTCGACAGGTTTACCGATATTAAAGATTTCAGAGCTCTTCGGTCATACTTTCTCACTTGTGTACTTCCTACTATTGAATACTGTTCATCTATCTGGTCTATGGCTTGTGAAACCAACTTATCTAAATTGCACAAAGTCCAAAATTTCTTTATCCGCATTGTACAACACAGGGTACCCAACCTCCAACACAAAATGTCTACACATTTTGAATTCTCTTGACTTAAAAAAACATAGAGACACGAAGAAAACTAAATGACTTAAAGTTTCTTTATAAAATAATGCAAGGCACACTCAGGACCAACGACCTTCTTCCACTTTTTAACCTAAGAGTACCCAGACAAAATTCTCGTTCGCAACATCATTTCTACCTCTCAAAACCGAGATTGTGTTTGGTCCAGCGATCTCTTGTATATAGATTATCATATTTTTGCAATACTCTTCCTTTGCCACCAGATTTCTGCTTCAGTAAAAGTAAATTTCTAAAGGCTTGTTATATGAATCTAGAATGAATGAATGAAAAAAAAATTGTATTGTTTCCTATTGCATAAGTCTTTGTTGTTATATTATTTTATTATTGTTGTTATTGTTTATTGTTTGTTACAAGAACAGTGTAAAATGGCGTTTGCCGTATCCGTGCTAACTTATAATAAATAAATAAATAAGTGAAGAACTATATAATACCCTGGTGCGATATATCATTCCAAAGAAACTTGTTCAGGGTAAGTATGTGTCTCAGGAACATTACAAGCAGAATAATAATCTGTCAGATAGTTTCGAGATTCTCAGTGGATTGAAACAAAGTGAAGCATTATCACCTTTACTAAATTACTATTTAACTATGCGTTAGAACACCCGATTCTGAAAATACAAGAGGACAAAAGGGACTAACATTGAATGGTTTGAACCAATTGTTCATATACATGGATGATGTAAATTTAATACGGGAGTATTATAGATGCATTACAAAACAACACCGATGTCTTAGTAGAAGCTTGCGATGAGATAGGTCTACAGGTAAACGTAGAGAAAAACAAAATACATGATAACAACCCGAAAAACAGAGAACGAAGGATATTAATCGCATAAAAATAAATTGTCTATGTTTGAAAATAAGGTTTTGAGAAAGATATACGGGCCAAAACGGGATAGATGACCGGACAATAGAGGAGATTGTATAACGAAGAACTCTACAGGCTGTACGATAAATCGGATAGCAATCTAAGGCGAGCAGGCCATGTGGCTCGGATGGTGGAAAAACGAAAATCGTGGTTAGTAAGCCGGAGGTAAAGGGTCAGTTGGGAAGAGCGAGATTTTGTTGAGATGACAATGTTAGAAGGGATCTTTAAGGGATCATGATGAAAACAGGACATAATCCAATGATGAATGTTTGTTACAGTGGCGATGAACTTTCAAGTTTCGTAAGCCATGTGAATCCTGTACAATTTAATAACATTTGTTCTAACTTATTTTCTCATTTAGATTTATAGATGGTACCAAGAGGAATAGAGTGATGGTGTTAACTCCAATTCGTAAAAATCGAAGTAACCGGATTACGCCTATTGAGCGACGAATTTGAACAAATTTAGAATGAAATTCTAATCCGAAATTGTTTCAAAAGATTGACAAATCCGTAAGTAAAAATGCATAATAAATTGACAATTAAGAAGAGTATTTAAACTAAAAAAAAAAAAAAAAAAATGCAACCATCTTTTATTTTTAGAACAATGAACTCTGGATCTAGATTTGGGTTTCAGATAGCCAGACCTTGGTACTCGAATCAGGGTTTCGTAAATCCAGATATTCCGCTCCACGAATCCAAATCTATCTCTATTTTGGATATCTCGGATACAAATCCGAGACAGATTCGAATATCCACGTGCAGTTATTCGACCATCTCTAGGGTAGAGTGTAGTAGCTCCGTTTGTGGTTTAGTGGAGAAAATCTATGACTTCTGATCAGCACAAGTTCAGCGCTGGTCATCTTGATTCAGATTTATCATGTCCTCGAGTTCCAACTCAACATTTTAGAAAATACCCAAGATTGTTCTTCCTATGTATTTATGTATTTCTTTATTAATTATATAAATATTTGATTTTTTGGTGAATGTATTTGAGTGTAAAATAGTGCAACAGCTGTATCTAAAACATTTCTTTAAATACGTAAGCTAAAAAAAAGAAAGGATACTTACTTACATAATATAGTTCCAGTTGTAAACACATAAATAAAAAAACATACAGCTGAATGAACTGTATTTCGATCTGTAAGAGATCTTTCTCAAGCAGAAAGATATAGATAACGTACACGTCTTTGTGTACTTGAGAAAGATCTCATAGAGGTAGAAATATAGTTCATTTATCTGTGTGTTATTTATGTGTTTACAACTGGAACTATATTATGTAAGTATGTATTCTTTCTTTTTTATCTTTAGTTTTACTTTAAAGCCCTTCCGGCTTTCTTTTGTCTTTACATAAATAGTTCCAATCTTTCTCTGTTAGAGGAAGAAACTCGGTTGAATATGTGATTTGTCCAAGTAACGACTTTCATCCAGTTATTGCTTGATAATTTCGTTGTTAAGTGTTTCTTGACTCGCAAAAGGCTACGCGGAATTTAGAGTATAGATTTTTGATGAAAAAAAAACAACAACAAAGAATTCAGTTTGAACACTGAACAAATATGCTACTGTGGTTTCTGAATATTATTCAAGTAAACGCCGGAAGCAACATTGAATTATTTTAAGACTTATGCTTTTGGTTAGAACTGCAACATGTATACTGATAATGAGATAAAATGCATGCGTCAAGAACACCGTTGCTGATAAATTCTGAAATAATTACTAATCAACTTATGAGTAATTCGAGTAATGTTGAAAATTTTATGCCAGGAGATCTTTAAATGGTTTACCCCAAAGCCTTTTTAACAGACATCAGCGCTTTGATACGATGCCAAGAGTAAAAAGAAAGAATTTAAAAGCACGGTACTCAGCAGAAACAACTAAGTACAGCAGAAACGTTTCAAAGAAGGTTGTACGTTTCTGAATATTTGCTTCACAGATAGCAGTAGCGTGCATTTAACTGAACTAAACCCTAATTTCTTGACCCTTTCATCATGTTTTCTCGAAACTTCTTTTTAAAGGTCTAAAAGTGTAATGTGAATTTATGCTAAAATAGGTCGTATTTACTTTTTTTGTGCTAATTATTCCATACAATTATACTTAGAAACCAATAACTGTAGTGCCTTACTCAACTAACTATATGGACTGCAGAGGACTTTTAATGGCCATATTACTATCAATCCGGACCCCAGGAAAAACTAATTAAAGTCTCCTGTTCTATGCTATAAATTATTGTTGTATGAAGTGTTTGAAGTGCTGAATGAGTAATTCAGCGATACAATGATCTATGAATCGTTCTGGATATGATTGTGGTTGGCTTAGTAGGTGCAAATACACGATGATGAATAGGAATGCCCATGGGAATAAAGATATATACCGGAGCTTAGAAGATGGACTACTCTTGTTTAGTAGTTAGAGGTAGTCTTAAGGTATGATTCTCTAAATAGAATCAAGATGAAATGCGTGTATAACCTTGGAACCCCCCTTTTTTTGTAAATCTGATAAGTACTTTCAGAATCCACCACCAGAACAAAGAACTGGAATGCAGACAACCTAAGGACGCACTATAATTTATAACAAACTATTATATTTGAAATAATACGGTACTTTCGAGTATTGTTTTTGTAGAAGTATATTGGATCTCTAAGGCACATCAGGATGGTTCGTGTCCTTGTTATTGAATTTAATTATTTATCAAGAGAAAGGAACTTGTGATACTGCAAACTCTTTTGAATAAATTTCATTTTTAAGTTGTAGAAAGCAAGACACAATGAATTATGAAGTATTACACCATATCTTTAACAAAATATAATAGTTTGGTACAAAACTAGATCATTCTTGGCTATGATTCTCAAAATTATGCAATTGTATTTATTCCCTTCGAAAACTGTATCGATTTTTTTTTTCATAGAATTAGAAACTTCCGCAGGTTTCACCTAGAAGACTATTTGGGCTCTTATTCCTAAACACAACGCCTTTCTGACTTTTTCCCCTGTGCACACATACTCGTACGCACAACATTCAATAAATGTAGACCAATTGGAATTGGCTTAAAAGTTTCCAAATTTTAGAATGTTCGGAACAGTCATTTTCAAGAATTCAATGTAGTTAAGTTTGAAATGGTTACAACACCCTGATTCATTAAGTCTTGCCCATATTTTGGTCTAATATAGGACCTTATTTTATTGTAGCTAATATAGAATTAAAGCCAAAAGGATGGAACACGGCAAAATTAAAATATTTGAGTTATTAGTAATTCTGAAGACATGGGGTTTGGAGGTCAACAATTAACAAAGAAGATTAAGAAAATCTTCCAAAACATCTTTAAATATATTCGATATTTCCACAGTAGACACACAAATATTCTTAGACATTCTCCGAATATATTACAAAACTTAATTTTTACGTAAAGTATCCATACATAATTGATTTCGAATGTAATTTGATAAGTACTTATATTATCACGCAAAGACACCAAATACATAAAAAACTTCGATTTATCGGTATAACCGAAATGACGCCACACCAGTTTATTTGTCACGGTATCACGAAATGAAGTCAAATTGATTTATCGTATACGGTATCACCAAAATGACGTCACACTGAATTTTTCAAATATGCTATATCTTCTTTTCTCTTCCACGTTTATGCTTGATCGTCCCGATTTTTAGGTTTATTTGCAAGAGATGTTTATCTTCCACAGAATTATTATTGAAATATAGATTAACCTTCACTTTAGTATATATGAGGAGTCTAAAAGCAAAGGGATACAAGTAACATAAATGAAAAAAAAACTTCGAGGTAATTTTTTATATATAACTCGAAATATATATGACACACAACTGTCATATTTTGTACAGGGATACATTAAAATCCAAGCCCCATGAGGAAAACTCGTCGGGCCGCCGGTGGCCCACCAACCATAAGGGCGGGCCACCGGAGGCCCGCCGAGTTTTCCTCATGGGGAGGTTTCTTTGTACAAAATATAAAAGTTTCGGGTCACATACATTTTGAGTTATATGTAAAAGATTACTTCAAAATTCCATTTGTTTATTAATGTAACTTATATTTTCCATGGTTTCCAGAGTCAAAAATTATATCGTCAGCATACAAGTGTAACACATTACAAGTAAAAGTCCAAATTTTACGATTTTGAGTTAATGTGGTTTTCTAGAATTAAGCTGTGTCATCTTCGATTTGTGAAGATATAAAGTGTTGATCGTCAATAAATGTGTTTTAATTAACAATTTAGGAAATTCATTAATTCACGGTTTTTTTTCATCGTTATTAGTTTGTCATACTAATACATAAATATCATGACAAAATAATCTTGTATACTTGATAGATAAATGGTGTTAAATAAAAATATAATCCTGACATTTGTTTTTCCAGTATTGTCTTTTAACTGCAAAATTACAATTTCGTTTTCCTTCGTTTTCTCAAAGGTACGTTTCTTGACTTAGTGTGTTTCACTCGTACTCCGATGATATAATATATGCAATAAGTGCCCCCGGAGGGTGATTAACTCTCACTGGTTTTAATCAAGGTGTCCCGGGTTCGATACCCCGTGGGGAAACAAGTGGTTCGGAGCCCATTTTAAACTATAGGTCCTCGTTTTTAGGACGTCCTCATCTTCATTCGATAGAAGATAATGGCAAACCACAGTGGTTCACCTTGCCCACAGATCTTCAGGTTATAGATCTATTTCTTGGAAACAACAAGTCTTTTCCTATTATCTCACAAACCAAATCTTTGACCCCCAATATTGTCATGTTTTAAATGTAAAGATGTTAAAAAAAGTACAAGACAAGTTTTGAGCAACGGTTTCCTCTATAGTGCAAGGATGAAAATGGATTATATGAACCTTTCTCCAAAAATGCGAACTTTCGGAGCTAAACGCACCTAAATTTAGCAAGACATTGTCACAAATGACGTAATATCTCAACAAATAATGACGTAATCGTATGGCTTTAGCGAATAACAATGAAAGTTGTGTCCGTTTTATACCAGGAGAGTACACTTTAGAAGGAATTCGTACCCTCAAAAGGATTTCAACGTGATGGTATTGTCGTATTGACAATGTCTGGTAGAATACATATGAATCTACTAAGAATCTACCTTCGTCAATCGTAAACTTTGCTAAAGCGCATTCCTTGGGTATAACTGCGATTGTCATTTCTCAAGTCATCATGGCCGACGTAGTTATTTGTCAAAATACAGGGTTAGCCTTAAAGAACTAGACACTTTCAAAGTTTTACAGAAAAAAGAGTTTTAATACCATGGATGAAATACTTAAGTGGTTTAAAGGATACGTCCTGAAGTATACATTGCTAAGTTTGACAGATATTCAACCTGTCAATCACGCAGAAAGCCTTCTCTACCTGGCTAGCGGCCATACTGCTCGACTTACGTCAAGGGCACTCACGTGATGCTGACGTCACAAAGACAAACGAAAAGCGGAAGTCGTAAACTTGAAGCCTTTCTCTATAAAACAGTGCTAAATGCTTTCTGATGTAACAAACAATTTTCAATTTATGAAGCGTTTAATTTGTCTATTTCTTTTAGGCTAATCGTATATTACGTTGAATTGAATTGAATTTTATTTATGGCCCTTAGGCGTATGAGGCTCAGGCCGGGACAGAGTTGGAAAGAGGATGTTAGAAGGTAGTCGGCCAGTGCCTTGTTTTGTCAGTACCATCCCCGCATTTACCTGGTGTGACCAAAGGGAAATCCCTACATAAACCTCAGTAAGAATAGGCGGGCGCTGGGATCGCTTCCAGAGTCTTCTGATTGCTAAGCCAACTCTTTGCCACTGAGCTACGGCCACTCGGTGAAATATTACGTTATTTGCGAAGATACCAAGCTATCTGTGACCGTCTCTGGCAACGAAACTACATACGGTAATTATGTTTTGATATTCTGACACAAGAACTTTTTTCGTGTTTTAATGGCAGTAATTATATCGTAAAGGTTTTACCCTGGGTCCGGTAACACTTTGTATACCGGAACATTTTTTATTGATATTACATTGGATATAAAGATATTATTTCTAAATGAAAATTAAGTGAGGAATTGATATTTACTTCTCTTATGTTACTTCAGAATGTTTGGGATTTTCAACTTAAATCCATTTCCAACTGTTCAGTGGCGGCTCGTGATTTCAAAAAGTGGTGAAGTGCTATCAAAACGTCAAAACCCGTTTATGAACTATTTTCCCTACCTAGAATTCCATTTTTACACTCGGGTTGCTATATTTCAAAAGTAAAAAAAAATCCGAGATGCTACTAATTTACAAAAATCTTTGAAGTGTGCAAAATAAAGAAAAAAAAAAGTTTGAAATTCACTCTGACCAACACTGTAGCACAGGAATTATGCAGGGAAATCGGTTACGTTAAAAACGATGTCAATTTTATGTCCATCACTCTCCATCTAAGTAGTTACAGTGGTGGTTACTCCACTACTGACTTCTAAATTTGCAAAAATATTCCCTGGTCGAAGAAGCAATGGAAACACGTAATCATTGTTGCGAGAAGAAAAAGTTAAATGAAATCTTCAATCAATAATAATAAAAAATACATTTACCCCCCTCTTCATAAGTTTCTACTTTATTGATTTTTTTTTTAACATTTCCTATCGTTACTTGGCCGGTTTCATAAATGAAAGTTTAATTTTTTCTCTTGGCAAGTTTATGGTCAGCGGAAAATTAAGCAAGAAATTCAGTCAGTGGTTTAAATAACTCTGAAGCAAGAGGCAGATAAAAAAAGTAAAACCGATGCATTCAAGGTATTTTTTAAAACTTTTATTTTAGGTGACCTACTCATAAAATGAAGACAATATAATTGTGTGTTCCTTCTTTCTTCTTTGCTGGAAAGCGGGACATTTATGTGTCCGGAGAACTGTTTCCGGGACATTGGGACGAAGATCTTGCTTTCGGTATGGTTCCGAATTTTTCGCGACGAATAGAAACCATACCTTACACAGTACTGAGCATCTTCCTAGAATTGCGGTCAAGTATAATGAACCTATCGCTAAAGATTCCTTTGAAAAAGATCTCGGAGTGTGGTATTTGTCGAAAAGCTTTTGTTTGTTGATCGCGTGAGCTCTGTAATTAACAGTTCTATGCGTTTACTTGGTCTTCTCTGTAGATTTACTGTAATTAAGAACCTTCATTCTTTAAGTATGTTCTACAAAACTTTTATCTCACCTAACATTGAATTCCCCAATTTGGAACACGGCTAGTATTTCTTATCTATCTGATACTGATTCTGTTCTGAACTTTTTTCTTGCTATAGTCAAAAGAAGAATACCATCAGTACGTAGCTTAAGCAAACCCGAGTTATTATCCGTTCTTCGCCTCCACGTTCCCTCTTCTCGTCGCAAGCTGACAGTATGATGTACTTATACAAGATACTTAACGGGAAGCACAGAACTGGAGACTTAATATCTACATTTAACTTCCGTGTTCCTTTGCGGAAAACCAGAAACAATAACCTGTTTCTTTGTCCAACGCCTAGGTTAAGTATACTGCAGTGCTCCTTATTGTATAGACTAGGAACTGCGTATAATCATCTCGGTACAAATATTGATATTTTTGACTCTGAAAATACTTTTCGTTGAGCACTCTAAACACAAATATGTGAGTTACTCCTCTTGTGTATTACAATCCTCATGTTATTCATATCACTTGTGTTATGTTTCTTTTTATAGTTGAGGTGCATGCTAGTAATAAGTAGGATATAATGATAGCAAATGAAGGGTTGAAGATGTGATAGAGACTGCTAAGTTTTGTATTAATTTTGTGTTTTTCATATGTATGACTCCTAGCAAAACAATTTCCTTTCATTTGAAATAAAAAGAAAACAACAAAAAAACAAAAAACGTGCACGCTTTAAAATTGTTTACTGGTGGTTATGCAAACACTCACAGAAAACCCACAATTCTCCCTATCTTTGATCCTTTTTTCACTATCGATATGTCGCAGACGAATTATAACTTAATATTACGTACTCTTTCATTTCCCGCTCATTTTGACCCATCTTTATTTGCACACATAACCGGAAATCCCTCACTTCTTTTGAGGAATCCCTTGCGCAATTGTTCTAGAGTTTTGATTTTGATATTTTTTGATACTACCCCCCTATGACTTCGTGTGTGAAATTCCACACCGCATGTGTCAGGGCCATGCTTCTTTGTGCTATGGCGCCTCAAAGTTCCGTGCCGCGCAATTTCCCACGCTCATAACTCGGAAAGTACACCGCTTTTGAGGTTTGTGTCCATATACTTTTTTGTTTGTTTTGATGTCTACTTTAAACTAGCAAACGCTGTAATAGGAATTCCCAGACACCCTGTAGTTTCACAAAATTATATATGCAGAAACTCTTAAATTGGATGAATTTTGAAGAAGAAGAAAAAAAAACTCTGTCGTCCCCCTGTTGTTGTCAGCAACATACTTACCAGTATATTTAACTACAATCTATCAAATGGGACAGGAATGATCGAATAAGATTTGAAACCTTGACTTGTTAAAGTTAGTTTAAAGTAACGATCTCTAAACTTAGATGGCGGTACTAGTCCATATATTTCTAAGTATTTCGAGAGTTCTATCCGTGCCGATATTTATTTTTTGTTCATTGTTGAAAGAGCTTCATTGTTATAGGTTTCGATATTTACAACAACAATCAAGCTACTTCAACAATGAAGAAAAAAGAAAAGAAAAATATCGGCATGGTTATGAACTTTCTTCCCTGAAAGTTTGAACTCTCTAGGCTTGAATTTGTTGGAGCAGCAAGGAAATTTCTTACAACGATAAAAACACGCAAGAGATATAAGGAGTCAGTGCTGCCATGTAACGGTAGAAAACATTACTTTAAACTAACTTTAAGTACCAAGAATGCTTCTAAACTGTTACTATGAATTATTCATTTTGTGAATAAGATGATACGTAATGGAATTTTAAGCTAGTATTACGATTTTCAATAATTAACAAAGTTATTCGAATATCAACGTCATGTTGTCTTTACACATGTCTTAGGTTTGTTTCATGACTTAACCACTGACGTCATCAGAGATTCATAACGCCTCTGATGACGTCAGCGGATAGGTCATGAAATGAACCAAAGCCTTGGTAAAGATTACAGGACATAAAACCTCAAATCAATTTATCAATTAAAGACGACCGTATGATTTTATTTTTGTACGAAGTTTCTTCCCAAAAATATGCCACATCGATTACGACAAATGACCTAAAGCTTCCTATAGATTCATGCTCATATTCTTTCTTCATGCAACTAATACACTTTACATAATAAAATTATTTGCATCGTTGCTTAAAACCAAAAAAATAATAATTACACAGTAGTACTAATTATAAGAATTAAGTTTGTGTTGAGATATAATTTCTTTGTATATATATATTTTTTTTGCAATTAATTAGAACTAAATATAACATTTTCTTTTTAATTTCCAATTAATTTATATCAATTCCAAATAATTGAACATATTTCTTTCTAAATTCGTTGTATGAATATATTACATATTACTAAAATAAATCTTTACGAATGCTACAGAATATCATAAACAAGAAAAGTTTTCCAGACTAGCATCAAAATGTACATACCTTAGTTCATACCCGTATTTTCTCCCACTATGTGAAGTATGGTATTACCTTATACGTCACTAGATATTTATTTTCAAATGGTCCAGAAAGAAATGTATCTTCAAATAATAACTATTGTTTAAATATCTAACACTCTAATGTTCTTTTTTTTAAATCAGAAATTCTGGGAGAAAGATGTACGAAAATTTGAGTGAGTGGAGAGATAGAAAAAAAAAAGGATAGGAGTGCTCAAGAACCATGCTTTTTGTTATAAAAGAAATCTGGTGTGTATGAAGTATAAGTTAACAATATAGAGTCAGCCACGTCACCTCTACAAGGAAATACCTTCTCAACTTTTCAACTCCATTCTGAATAAATTATTTCTTAATTATGTGTTGAGATAATAGATAAATTTACAAGAAACTGGTCTCAAATAATAATATAAAAAGTTATTGAAAATAAGATGACGAGTTATAGATATTATTTTGTCGTCTTGTGGTCAAGTGTGTCCAACGTCAATTTAAATATTTGTGAAATCAAAAGGGACAGAGCAGTGTTCGATTTACCGAGGGGGATACCGGGGATTTTCTCTGGTTTCTGAAGATTTCATTCCGGGCGAATATCACCTGAACTAGGGGAATAAATAAATAAAGTAAACAGGTAGTAGATGAAAACTTACAAGCAGCCAGTACTTTCAGGATCACCACTCTTAATCATGAATCATTGTTGCCCGTTCCATACATTAAAGCATCGATTACTCTGGGTGCAGCCTTGAGCGTACAATATTTTTACGCTCCTCAGTCCAGCGTTTATTGACTGTGGGTGTCGTGTGTGGCTAGTAAGTGTACAAAATCATTTTCACGAACAATATGAACAGTAGAGTGTACAGTTTTGGGGAAGACCTGCCCTTACCATTGCATACAATTACATTCAAAGGAGGAAAAGGAAATGTCATTAACTCGAGAAGGTCATAAAAACTAGATTTTTTTCTTCTTTAGATGAAACAGTGTACCAATAACGTTTACGCCCCCGGGAATTCCTTCTTGTCCTTCATTTACCAGAGACACCATTCCCTTACCGCGTTATCACTCACTGCATGTAAACTTCACCAATTTAGATGAATATCACTTTTGGTAGCAATAATAATAATAATTGATAACTAAATGACAGACCTTGTTCTAATCCAGTGGAATTTTCGGTAAGTTTAAACTTATATAATGCTTAGTGTAAGACGTAAACACAACAAAGCTTGAATGAAATAGCATTTAACTCTGCAATGGATAAAGAAAACGACTGCGCATGAGGAAAGAGACTCGTGTCACGATGCGCAAATGGAGTTTACTTTTCGAATAGGCCTCGTATATTATTTGATTTGACGCATTCGTGCTTCATTATTTAATGTTGATAGGCTGTTTCTGTAACTTATCTGTTTACCGATTTTGAATCCATGAAATATCCTAGATTTTTTTTATAGATTCATATCAGAGATAGTCAATCATGTTCAAGAAGCATAGTATGTTACAAAAGGAAAATGAACTATACTTAAACAATAATAAGGCATTTCACGAAGGAGAATAGAAGCCTTGTCTTGTTGTGTTTACGTGGCATGATCAATTATATGCATATTCAAGTTTTTGATTGGAAAAAACTTTCGACGTTTTTATTATCTTTTGTTTTCTTATGCTTCACCACGTTTCTTTTTTTTATCTTGTAAATCGTTTTAGTAAGAGAGTTGATCTTTTGACTTTTCACTACCGATTGCTTTAATTTCAGTTTTTCTTTTCATTTTTAGGTTAAACAATAAAAAGAATCTTCCCTTTATTTTCTTTATTAGACAATTGTTCGTGTGTTACAGCATTTACTTATGTTGGGGAAGGAATTTTCATCTTTAGGAGACTGTTCAGTGATATCTTCGGATTCTCTTACACTTTTCATCAAGAAATGTTTGAAAAACACATTTTGTTTTCTTCTTTGTAGTCGAATTTCTTAAAAATTTTGAACAGATATGATTTTCTAACATAAAATCAGGCGTTACTTAATAAGACGTTAAAATACCTTTAGGAAAGCTGCGAGGAATGAATATGGAATTAAAATAAACGTAAATATAATGAAAGAAATGGGACAAATCGAACCATGACAAACATCAAGTTTGGAAGAGAGAGAAAAAAAAGTAGAACAGGTAACCAGTTTCATGCATTTCGGAATTATTATACGTGAGGAAATGAAATGTGAAAAAAGATGTAAAGATAGCGATGGCGAAACAAGCAATCACTAAAAAAAAAAAAAAAAAAAAAATCTCTCTTCTGTGGGTCGGTGAAAACAAAGAATTTAGGAAGAGATTAATTAAATGTTTTGAATGGAGTATGGAATTAAGTGTCGTATGAAGCAGAAACGTGGACTCTACGAAAGTATGAAGAAAGAAAATTGGAAGCTTTTCAAATGTGGATAAGGAGAAGAATTAAAAAAAAACGATGCGAAATGAAGAAGTGCTGAAGAGAATAAGAGAGAGACGAACAATCCTGGAGACAATAAAAAAGAGAAAGAGAAACTGGTTAGGGCATTGGATGAACAGAGATTGTATTTGAAGGAAAAGAGGAAGAAGAAGATGAATCCAACTTCTTGACAATATTAAGGATGTTAAATAATATATGGAGATTAGAAAGAAGGCACAAGATCGGAGTGAATGGAGAAAGCTTAGCTTCCCTTGAAGGATCTCCCGCTTTCGGCAGAACACTAATTATGATGATGATGAATATGTAATGACCTTGAAATTATAACACATATTATCGATAAGAGATTAGAAGAAAAAAACAACAACAAGGAAAGCAAGTGAAATGGAACAGAACAGACTTAGTTACATTGTTGTGATGTATTATTTTGTACTAACAATGTAAGAGAACAGAACAAAGTAAAGATTTCTCTTATCCAGCCATAGAACTAAGAAACGAATTCAATATAGTTTTCA
Source organism: Lepisma saccharinum (assembly GCA_022664845.1). Lineage (NCBI taxonomy): Eukaryota > Metazoa > Arthropoda > Insecta > Zygentoma > Lepismatidae > Lepisma > Lepisma saccharinum. Next base: position 63,314 of record JAGDQP010007112.1, read on the forward strand.
AACATTCTGGAAACAATGAAAGTAAGATATTCAGATTATTGGACAAGTCAGTGCTCTTAAAGAAAAAGATCTTCATGATAACATCTCTCCAGTCTTATTGAATGAATATAGTACAAGTAGGTGTGTCAAAAATGATCAGAAATAGTTATTTCTTTTTACTGTTCTGGTAGTACATGTTTCGAAACAGATAAATACCATTATAACTACGAAAAGTTCATAATTACTGACAGAAAATATTAAAGGTGTCACTGGTTTCTTCTGTAGGACCATTGTTAAGCAAGAAAATCGACACAAAGCAATGTAGGAAGAAGTGGTGATTATTTTCAAGAGGAAAAACTGCATTGGTAGCCCATGTTTCGGGGGGGGGGGAGGGCCGAAGTAAGATTAGTAGTAATAACTTGATCATGAGAATGTGAGAAAAAATACAAGAAAATACAATGATGCAATGCATAACGGTCTTATTTGATGGTTGTGAATTGAATTGAGATTCTGAACTGATGGCTGTAAGAATCTCACTGTAATCCTTTTGCCACGATTCCTCTTCTCATTTGATGATTCCTTTTCCTAATATGTTTCCATTTCTCTGCTCTTCGTTTTCTTTTGGTACTTATTTTTTTCTTTAAATTCATTCTACGATTAGGTTGATGTAAAACAACGATCGCCAACAAAAGATGGCAGCACTACCTCAGTATATGTCTAATGTATTTTCATTGTTGCACCTACAGATTCAAGCTCAGAGAGTTCAAACTTTCAGGGAAGAAAGTTCATAACCAGTTCAAGAGTTCGAGCAATAATGATATTTTATTTTAGTTTGTCTTCATTGTTGAAATCGCTTGATTGTTGTTGTGAATATCAAAACCTATAACAATGAAGCTCTTTCAACAATGATCAAAAAAAGAAAATAAAACACGGCATTGATCGAGCTCTTGAATTGGTTATGAACTTTCTTCCCTGAAAGTTTGAACTCTCTTGGCTTGAATTTGTAGGAGCAGCGTTGAAATTTCATGCAACGATAAAAGTACATGAGACATATACGGAGGTAGTGCTGCCATCTTTTGTTGGAGATGGTTGCTTTATATTAACCTTAAGGACTCTCCTCCACCTCCATTTGACAAATTATCTTTGATCCGATGAAGCACAAGAGTTTAGCAACAGCGATCTCCACAAAATCGTTCATTTCCAATTTACATACTTGTATTTTGACTTTTGAAAATTATGGAGCTATTTTAATACAAGATTGGACAGCTGAAAACTATGACTATTCACATATTACTACGTCATAGTGTAAGCAGTTAAATTCCTTGCTTAAAAGTAGACTCTTCTAACACCTGTCATTTGGTGTCACCGAGTCTCCGAGCTATTATCCGATCTACTTTTCAGAATTATATTAGTTTCTTTGTATTATTCCAGTATGCGTTTGTCTGCTTATTACTCATCGCGTAGCCTATATTTCAGTACGGTTTCTTAGGTTGAATTGCAGTGTATTTGCAACAATATAGTTTTCTTAAATCTATCAATAAGATGGTCGTACAGAAGATCCTGGCTTCTTGTCTTGGAGCTGTCTATTTTAAAGGTTCGTGTGTATCTCTTCTTCCCAATTTCGAAAGGGGATATGACTGAGAATTTGACGGAATGCAAAGCTATGTTGGCAGCGTTTGTGTTTTTCTTACTAGTGTTGTGTTTTGTTCTGTTCACCACATGTTTCTTTATGTTCTACACATTCTAACATTAACCACATGTGGCCATTCTTAAAATTTGCTGTACTATTTACAATTTTGCTCTATCTTACACCTTTATTTAGTGACTGCTAAATACAGGGCGATTCAAAAGTCCTGGTAGTTCACAAACAGACAAGGTAATGAAGCATCGTAGTACACAGATGTGGAATAGTTCGGAGGGGTTACATTTTGGAGTACGTCATCAACGTGTCCGCCATCTTGAAATTCCGGCATATTGGACGGAGATCAATTGGATGGCAATTGGATCATGTGTTCAAACAAGACAGGAATGTTCCCAGAAAAGTGTTCTACGTGGCAGATTAGACCTACCTGTTACGATAGCGGAGCTTTTTTTCACTTTCTTCAAATTTGCAGTGCTTTGGTACATTGTGTATTTAATGATATTTCTCCCGTGTTCTCCGTTACCGGAACAGATAGGTAAAATCTGACACGCGAAATGATTTTCTGAGAACATTCTCGTATTGTTTGATATGTCACATGACCAACTTGTTATTTGTCAAAATTGACCTCCATCCAATATGGCAGTTTTCAAGATGGCGGGCACATTGATCATGCACTCCAAAATGTACCCCATCCCAATTCCACATGGTGTACTACGTACCTTCATTTGCTTGTCGGCTTGCGACCCACCAGGCTGTACTGAAACTCATTGTAAATTCTGACTCACGTTGTGGTGATAAATTCAAGATTCTTCTTTTTTGTACCATTTTAAAAACTAAATAGAAAGAGCTAAAAGAGTTAGAAAATATTTCCTTGTGAGGAGCGTACTAACGTGAGGAACAATGTCTTTTTAAAATAAGTGCGCTTGATGCAGAAGATTGTGTCTTAACTCCACCTAGGGGAGAAAAATTGTATTAACTAAGGTAGTGTTATAATGCTACTAGTTCGGGAACTTTTTGATCATCCCTCATAACAGTACAGGATGTGTCAATTGTGCAGGACAGAAAAAAAAACTACAGTGCGGTGAAAAGGATAAAATAAAAGACGAGGGAAGCCTGCCCTACCTCCTGTCAGAGCAAGGGCATCCCGAGAGTGGAGAGTTAGTGGCTACACTATAGCCAAGTTGGAGTAAGGGAACTGCAACAAGAAAAACAGAGTGCAACAATAGAAAAAGAGATACTTGAAAAAGGTCAGTAAAAAACCTGAGGAAATAAGAAAAGTTCGTTCATTAGTAATATCCATGCATAAAAATAAAAGCAGCAATAAGCCTATCATGATTTAAGCTGGTTACTGGTGTCACATATACATCTTTTTGGGAGTATATTTTCTCTTTAATGGCTTACATTTTTCTACAAGAATTGGAGGAGGATATAGAATTAAATTAATTTATTTACATAAGTCAAATACAGTTATATTACCACTTTGCAAAATTTATGTATAATATTTGCTTAAAAAAAAACCCTGACCAATTTTGTTTTGGACATAATCTATAAATATAATTGTATTGATATATTTTTCTTGGTCAATCATTTTATTTTATTTCATGTCTCTCTAATAAATATTATTATTATTATTACAAAAATAGATAGATAAATACAAGTTAGACCAAAAGTTAAATATGTTTGCGAGAAATACATTGACGTTTTAGATTTATTATAAGGAAACCCGGTTACTTGTTTCTGATAGACATGCTTTTCTATTTCGGTTCAATATTCAATGATGTGTGTTAATGTTAACTTATATTGTTTGTTTAAAGAAGTGTCATGTAGTTATTTCTATTCATATTTGTGATTTGAATTTGAATTATTTTTTAAGGTATTTTTGATTCAGGTCAAAACAGGGTAGGTAAGAGGATGCTGGAAGTCTGAAAGTTTGAAGTGACCGTTCCAGTATTGCCCTTGTATGACTGGGAAAAATCTTGGGAAAATCTAATTCAGGATGACCAGCTTGTCGCTTTGAAACTAGGCTCTTACGAATACAAAACCATAACCATTTTATAACATTTGCACACAAGATCGGTAACTTCTCTTGAGAGAACTTAATCTGTCATAAATTGTTTAAAATAAATTTTAAATATGTTTGGTAGTTTGAATTATCCCAAAACTGGATTCATATTCGAAAGATCTTGGGTTCGAGCGCAACGGCCTGTCATCCTGATTAAAGTTTGTCCATTATTTTACTTCAGTCACAGAAGTAAAAGTCGTGATGGTACCTTTAAACTAGCCGACTTCCTCCCAATATCCTTTCATGCCCTTTTCCGGCCTGAGCCAAATATGCCTAAAGGCCATAAACACGATTCAAATTAAAATTCAACCATGCAGATCATGTGGTGAAAACGCAGACACCGTGATCTAGTGGCCACGGTTATGCATTGAGAAGGCGGAGTGTAAGCCATTCCTGTAGAGATTTTCCAGTATCACCAAGAGGATACAGGATGGTACCTTCAAATAAAAGCACTGATTGCTACCTTCTCCATTTCTTTCATTGAAAAGTGGTCGCGAGCGGTTTCATTCCTCAGACGCTATGGCCTGTAACTGCACTGCGCTTCTTAAGACACTGCAAAAACTTCAAATGTAAAGCTTTTTTCTAACATGTGAATAATCTACAAACATCTAATGCCAGGGATCACGGAGAAAATCACGAAATATTAAAAGAAATCATTTAACTAAGATGTATGTAAGTTTAGTGCTTTGTAAAAGAAATATTTTAGTGATGTAAATACTCCTTTCTACATAGATGACAAAATAATGTAGACAAAGAGGTAATTTATGTTTACAGAAGAGTAAATTAAAAGAACAAATCACACAAAAAAAATCTAGTTTTCCCTGGTAAGACATGTTCAATGATAGAATTAAAATTTATATTTATCTATGGCCTTTAGGCATCTCTGGCTCAGGCCTATTCAAGCTAAAGAGAATACTCTCAAAAAGAAAACTGTAATAATGTGGAGCAACTAGGTTTCTACATTTAAAGTTTAATTACAGTGTGGCCAGGTCTTGAGGACACAGGAATTGCTAACTTTACCAGACTGAACGGTGACAACACTGAGAAGTAACAGAGGTAACCCGACAATCATTATATAGCTTTCTGAAGTACATCAGAGGATAAAGAACTAAGGTATAATACTAATAATAATAAACAAGTGAGTAACAAAATATAGAACTTAAGTGTAAATAAAGTTTAAAGGAAGGAAACGGAAGAAAACAAAAAGAACAAGAAGAATTGGTACTCAATGGTGTTACACGCAGTTTAGTCTTGGTTCATGATTGGAGAAAAATATAGAAATGCACGTCTGTTTCATCTTACCTCAATTCAGAACTGATGCTTTTTACACTCTTTTATTCAGCCTGAGCCAAAGTTGTCTCAAGGCTCGAAATGAAAATTCAATTTAATAAAAACTTTCTTTTACTTCCATTATTTAACTGTTTAATTTTACAATCATCTTTTCCCCATCATTAATTTTTACATTATATCCCACGTCTCTAGCTTGTGATCTACTTCTGAAAGCTACGTATTGACTAGCGGCTATTTCTCACACTCCTCTGTACTAATACCGATCCTCCCGTTAACTTTTAGTAAACCTCCCGCCCTCATGACTTTGTTACACTGTAACCGAGCTTTAGGTAAAGCGACATAGCTACTCCAGCTTACCACGTTTTCTCTCAATTCGTTCTCTTCTCTGTTGTGAACATGCCTTATTGGCGAAATATAACCACTTTGCTTTATTATGTTATTTGTTCTTATGCTTCATTATCCTGTATGCGTAACTATCGCCTTTTCGTCTAGACATTATTTTGTTATCTATTTTCGGTTCTTAAACAACATTTAAATTGGAGAATCCCCCAATCTTGGAACTAAATTTTAATATTAATATAATATTTGATATGTGACACTAGTATTTGAATTAGAACAAAGGTTAAAA
>JAGDQP010007113.1:0-15731 GCA_022664845.1 Lepisma saccharinum
CAGCATTTAGCATTTGGAAAGGGGTTTAATTACATTGGTGAGTACTGTACATTTTCTTATCTTCCATTAGATGTCTTCCCTTGTTTTTAAATGTGTGCACACTTCGCTAGGTTGTCGTTTGTATGCGTACATGTTTGCCGCAAACCATGTTCTATCATCTTCCATTATGGCTCATAGTAAAAATACTACCGTTTTTTACGTTTTTATTTCATAGTGTACCCTTTCCTGGATATTTCCGCGATTTAAAAAAAAAAATTGAGGGTGGGGTTTTGAGTTATTGATTTTTGAAAATTGCATTTTCCCCCCGCCATTTTCTTTAGTTCCCACAATTCCTTTCGCTGTACTGCAACGTGCTTCCCACAACTATATGTAGATTTAATTAGCTTTGCAACGGTGCAAAAATCATTGCTGTATCTGTAACGGTTCCTGAGTTATGACTGATTTCTTGTATTTTCATTGGTGTCATTTTCGGGGCGCGACCTCATCTTGGAATGTGGATATCATTGCCCCCATTGGATATTTTTCTGAAATATCTTGGGAATGTTCATTACACACATGGGCCTTTCACATATATTTTTTTGAACGATATTGCTCATGGTCACCTGACACCCCTTTGCCCGATTTGAGATGAAAAGGCCCCATGGTAAAAGGGGGTCGCGGCATGAAAAAGGTTGAGAAACGCTCCCTTATATTTTACTTAGTCTAAAGAGTAGTGAAAGGAAATTTTAACTGAACAGTGATGAGGTGACATTTCAGTGAAGAGACCTAGTAGGCAACTTCAACAAAACTTAATAACTGATATTATTGAACTAACAGATACGGATCATTTCACTGTTTAGAATACATTTCTGTAGCCTTTGGCATTTAAAATTAAATAAACAAACAAAAAAATGTGACGATGAGATATCAAAAACGCAATGAAATGAATTACTGGCAAAAGAGTTTCAAACTGAATATGAAATTCTCAGAACACAGCGGAGTTTTCTATCGATTCGCAGAATTTTAGATCAATCAATCAATCAATCAATCAATCAATCAATCAATCAATCAATCAATAAATATATCTATCTATCTATCTACATACATACACACACACACACACTCTCTCTCTCTCTCTCTCTCTCTCTCACTCTCTAATGGAAAGAATCTCCAACGCACAGAAAGTTAAAAGAATGTGTTTCTTCACAAACAAAATACTTCATTTTAAAAATTTAAAAAGAGCAGCTTCGTCCAAACGTATGACTGAAATTCTGCGAACTTCACCACTACGTATTACGTTTGTATACAGGTACGTTTAACTGTAGTGAGTTTAAATAATACTCAAAACAAAATGTGTAACATCTTATACATTCTTCACTGAGATAAGATTCATCAACTTCTATGGCAACACGTAAAATATTTATATTTAGTTTTCAAAATTATGGCAACCATAAATATATGAATGCAGGTAAATTTCATATCACTTACCTGCTGAAAGAAACTGTGTACCCGTATTGTTGAAACAAATATCCCTCACTGCTTGGCGATGACCGTAGTAGGTACGAATGCAGCGTCGTTCATTGTACACTTCCCACAACTGTAAAATACATAGGAAAAAAACCGTTGTGATAAAATAAGGCTTCAATAAAAAAAAAACCTCTGCATCTAGTACTGTGTCTTAAGATTTTAACGTAGAAAAAAAATTAAAAAGTGAAACTAACTACTTTCCTGATCACATAATGAAATTCCCACCTCAGGAAATTCAGCCATATTATTATTTTCAATGCGAGATTATTATTGACTATTTTCAGCATGTTATTAGAGAAACATACTGAACACATTCCAACACACTCTTTTTTCTTGGTTTTCTTTCATAATAACTATTTTATATTCTTTACTCAGAGGAAGAACATAACAGGTCTGAAACATCAAAACAAGTACAAAAGTGATCTTTACACTCTACATTGACAACAACAGAGGTTAAATTTACGTAAGTTATTTATGCTTCACAACTTCTCTCCGCTTAATGCTTATTTACAGATTAAGAAATTCATCATGTGGGGAATGTTCAATATAATTTCGGCCACGCAATTTTTTAGATTAATATATACATACACATAAGGTCTACAAATTAGCATTATCGTTCTTTACAATTTTTGGACGTACAATCTATATTCACTGAACTTTTCAAAAAAGTACAGAATTCATTGTCCTGGAGCACTGTATTTACAATCGAGTGACATACATAAATGTTTTATATTTGCGTCTACCTAGAAGAAATATAATCACTTCCAGCTATAAAATTTTATTATTTTGTACTTTGGAAGCATTAAGTACATATTGTTACATATGTTCGAAAGCTTAATTAAAAAAAAAAAAATGAATGATCGACTAAATTAGGTAGGTTTCGACCTATGGATGTTCAGAAGAGCTAGTAGGTTTTAACCATTACACAGCTAACACATTAGGTACACTGCCATTAACATTGAAATTTGGTGACTTCATTTTTGTTCAGAAGTCCCTTTTTAATTATGCTTATGGCGGCTCCGCTATCTATCAGGAGTTCTAAAGGAATATTCAAATTCTCCACAAACACTTTTAAGCTACTTTGGGGGCTAAGTTCTTCCGAAGATTTTTGGATTTGAAAACAACTTGCAACTTTGACAATAATTACTATCTACTGGTTTGCAACCTTTTTGTTTATGCGGTATACTTGACGGCTGCATACAAGTTCCTATTATTCGTTTCCCGAATAATTATTCATGGGCGACACGTGAGCGTGTGCTTTATGGGCACAACAATGTATGTAGGCGGAACTTCAGGCCAAATTCAAACAATTAATGGCACTAGTACAATGGCCACGGGGACTAGTGGCATGGCATGAATTAATTCCGGTTTCATCATGGTGGGGGGCGCGCGATTCCCCACACTGAGCATTAATGCAAGGTCCCTGAAATTTATTACAATAATCTTCATCACCTAAATCCTGTGCGTCATGCTGGACACAGTGCAGCCTTTTGGTGTGGTGATGGCGGCCTTGAGGTGTAGACCGATGACGAGAAAACTGTCCTTGTGGATCAGTGCGTATACGATTCACAGCGCGAAGCAGAAGGAATCGTTCGTATTAAGGTGAGGACTGGTCTCTGAACTCTCTGGTCTCAGAGTCCACCTTTTATACTCCATCTTTCCCGTAGTTTACGAGATTCTCGGAGAAGAACGAGAAATCTCCAAGGCGGAGTTAACTGTCCCTGTTCCTTTGATTATCCAATAATTTGGCAACTAGGCGGATACCATTCTTAATCGTGAAGATTTGATAGGTAGTGACGTCATAGAGACAGTCCTTAGTCAGCTGGACTTAAGTCTCAGCACGTTCCATTTTGCCGAAGGGCTCGATGTAGCTGAGTCTGTAGTGGGGAGATGCGTACTTACTTATGGTTCGTTACTGCAAGGACAGGAAAAGTTGGAAAACTCACACTCCAGATGAGTCAACTCGTGGTCATTGGCGAATCCTTAAAGTGTAGTGGGGAATGATTGTCCTCTTCTTGGAGTTCTTTTCCATTGGCCTGAATTTGCCTTAGGCAGTAGAAGGAAAAATTTTTGTTCGTGGGAAAATAGGACAGGTGTTTGGGTAGTTGCGTAGTGTGCATACTTATTAGGTTGATAGCCCTATCCTTACTTGTAGCTTTGACAATTTTAGGACATGTCAGAAATACACAAAGAACATAATATATATAACTGCACTATCTCAAATTAATATTACTTTCTAAAATTGGTTACAGTCAAAAGAACAAAACATGGTCGAAAAAATACAAGTTTTTGTAAAGAAAACACTTGGAAAATCAAGAACGTGGTATCTGTTATATCTTACACAAAAGGTCTTGTTCAGATACCATACAGAAACGCACGGAGTTAGGGGACACAAATCACCCTTTTACTTCTCTTCGTTTTATACCAAAAACGTTTATATCTAAAAGAAACAAAATAAACCTTATCTGAACACTTTTCTTGACACTGGATATTTTCAGCAATTTGGAAAGAATCTATCGTTGGTTATACGCAAGTTATAACTTACGATTATTTTTCTCTATATTCTATCTATACGTGTATCTAAGAACTTATACCAAGAGGGAAGGCAATATAAAGGATAAAAAGATACAATACAGACAGTTTATGCTTTCCTCCCTCTTTGACAGACAAAATAAAAGGAGCAAAAAAGAAAAAAGGAAGGAGATCTAAATCGCTTTCTTACCAGTCCAAGAGTCTAACAGCAGGCGGGAGTTATTTATTACTTTTCCTGAGGTTCGCTTGTTCCTTTCTTCAAAAGAAGAAAAAGTAACAAGAGCAAAATAGTTCTTGGTTGTTGGTTTCGCATATCTATCATTTTCATTTAAAATCAAAGATCCAGTTTAATTATAATACAAAAAAAAAAATACGGTAATAAAAAATTGGGGCATCATACGAAATACTACAAAAGTTTGCAGCATCCCGGAGGCGTGTCTCCTTGTGAGAGGGGCCGAGCGGTAACTGGGTCATCGAGACCGCAAATTTTCGGACACTCCACTATTGCCCGAGGGTAGAAAGAGAATATTTGACCGGTGGTTAGCAGCCTTGAAGTATAGAGGTGTCTCCACCGAATCCCTCTTCGGACACAGATTCGGGGAAACAGTAACAGGCGGATGACGAGGCTAGTGCATAATTAAATATTAATTATTCTCTTCCGTATGGTAGCTTTAATGGCGAAGAAGCTGAGACGGCTTAATCTTCGGAGGTCTTCTTATGAGGCGTCTTTGATGCTGAATATACTTGTAAGATGAATAAAGGCTTGATAGGCAAATTACAATTAGTCGGCTGGCTAAAAGCTAAGAGTAGGCTAATACGTACCAATTAATAATACTTAAATTGCTTTCTCAGGAACAGGCTTTTCAATTCCTTTTTAGAACAGAAAAACGTTATTCAATAGAATAGTTACAAGTTTTATTGATTAGATGAATCTATACAAACGAGGAGAGCTTTACAAAGTGTCAGATTACAATATTTGGATGAGCCTGAGAGTATTCGGTTGCTTGGAAGGGTTACTGATTCCGATAGGTTATATGGCCAAAAGTGTGTTTTTAATAGTGCTGGACTAAGTCGACGTACTGACATGTATTCTGGAGAATATACCTTCCAGGATAGAGCTGAAGAATTCCTGATATGAAAAACTTGTTGATTTTGAAACTATAAGCTCTTAGTAGAGAGAGATGAGGGTGATACATCCTGGTAGGTAGAAGAGGTCTGTTAAATCTTATTCTTCGAAATTTCTGTTAAGAAAGACATAATTTTGAAACTAGGTGTCAGTACTTAGTTGGAGATAAAGAAGTTTTCCAAACGTTGGTCCAAAAGAATAACATGAAGTAGCGGAGATTCTCGTGTACGAAAGTGGGACTTAGATTATTTTCATGACTTTTGAAGATATTGGTAAAGTTTAAGCGAAGAGAAGCATTTTGATGGGAAAATGCTAGGGGTCTCGCCGAGGACTACATCTCGGAAACGGTGCGGTTCCAGCGCAGGAGGAAGAAGGAACCGAGAAGGAATTAGTTGGTAGGCCAGACATTGGAGAGGAAAGGGGGTGATTAGGGAAGGCTCGCCAATTAGTTCTATAGATCCCTCTGGTGAGCAATTCCAGAATTACAATTTGTATCTTAAAACTACTTTTGTTTCTTACCTCACATTAAAAAAATATAGATTGCATTGTTGTTATATTTAGAAACAACTATTACAACACATGTTTTATTTTATTATTGCGTTGTAGGTTGGTCCTTCCCAATTCAGCAGATGGTTCTGATCGTGTTCTATATTCTCCTCTGTGTATACTTCGAAAAGATATGAGAAGAAAGGGAGAAATAAGAATATGAGACTTAAGGGTTGTCTGACATCATACTCCATCTTAAAAAGGGGCGGAAGGTAGAAAGCGAGTCTTCTTTAGCGGCTGCGAAACTACAGGGTTTCTCTCATCGAAGGGGAAAGTGTTCTGCTGGAAGAGGTGTGAGAGAGAAAGGAAAGAAAGAAAGATAAGAATATCTAGCTTTCTGCTGCCAATGCCATAGCATGAAGCCTTGAGAGAATCCTACGTTTGAAGCATGTTTTGTTTATTTTGATAGAATGATTGTAAGAAGTTAATAAGAAATGCAGAAAATTAAAAAAAAGAAGATGGCGTAAAGGTGGTTTCGCAATTTACTACAATATTCAATTCATAAGAAATATGCCGGAAGACCTACATGGTATTTATTAAAAGAGCAGAACAAGGCTCTACTGTCGAGACTGATAGATATTCATGATTACGAAAGATAGTTCAGAATTTCTGACTCACTCTTTCACTTAAAGGACTTGGCATCTTTTTGCTAGGAAGTAGAAAATAATCATCTCGATATATTTTCTTTCTTATTACAAATCTTTCCGCTTTCTAACGGGAATTATCTTCAGGAAATTCTACTTTTCACTACTACGGTGGAAAAGGTAAAATATTTACATGTCCCCTCTCTAAGAGATTATTGGAACGTATGACGTCACCGGCACCGCTAACACATTAAAGCTGGTATGCTATTCCAATGCACAGGACCCAAAAAATGTGACGCACAAATCAGTGATAAACGTGCTCATTTACGTGATAAGCGAATAATTTTAAATGTTTACAGCAGTTGCACAGCTATATTTCATTTCAAAATAATTTGAACTAGTTCAGTTAGTTACATTCTATTTTTTATACATTGTAACAGTAAGTTGTAATGTCACATATACTGTCCAAGTAATGTAGCTGTCCAAGTTCAGTTTCCAATGGTTATCTCAAAGTCATCTCACAAATGTTCAATGTGAGCACCAGGCACGTACGAAGAAATTGGTTTCAGGGGATCCAGCGCCTTCGGGGGTTCCGAGGTCGGTCTGGGTGTGAAACTGACCTTTTGTTACTCTACAAACATTCCCAAATTCTCTCCTCATCGACCTCTTAAGTTGAAGGGCTCCTAGACGATTTAACCTTACGAAGATTGGAATTTATCACAGACCTACTAATTTTGAAAGGAGTTCTTCGCTGGTGGTTCTTTACGAAATCGTGCACAAAACTGAAGTTGAAAGGTCAACACTGACTTATTTACGCGAAATTCTAAAGCGGAAAATGCTTTTTCTTCGCTACTCATAACCATTTTACAACTCGTCGTTTGTCTGTCACCTAGCGGTAGGATTATGAACTATATATAGGCACACACTACGTAAAATTGAGGATGTGTTCGAATATATTTCACGCAAAATTCAATCGTAGGAAATGTTGTATTCCTCGTGGAACGTGTTGTTATTGTTCAGATTATTTTGAAATGCCTGTATTATTAAATGAGATGAATAACATGAATATTTTATAGAAGGAGAATAAAAAATAGTTGTAACTGTTCTTTACGATTCACCCAACTACAATTACGTTTAGACCCTAACATTCAATTAAATTTCCGTACCAGGAAGCTTTTTGGAATGGAGTAGAAACTAGCAACGTTCATTTTCAGATATAAAGTTAGTAGGTCACTTCCCTACCGACTAAAAACAAAGTTATGACAGATTCTGGTAAACGTGTTGAAGAATTTTAAAGAGTTCATCCGTATCAGCATCTATAAGAAGGATCACCATTTTAGCATTCTCTTCAATCTAGCTGTGGTTCTATTTAATTCAACAGAACAAACACCCATCACACAGTGCTAAGCATTGATGTATTTAAGAGACGGAACATCATTGCATTTCATGTCATCCTTACGACATATGCTCTGTGTACTTCTTTTCTACTTTCATAGGAGTGTTACTGAATAGTCGCACACTCTAAAGAATTTAGCAAAATGCTGGAATAGTTCCATAACTATTTATACTTCCCACTCCTATACACAGCAGCCAAAAAAGCACCTTATTATAATGATTAAGGTTAATGTAAAGCAAAGATCTCAAATAAAAGATAGCAGCACTATCTTTGTATATGTCTAATATATTTTCTTGTTGCACGATATTTCAATGCTGCTCCTACAAATTCAAGTCTAGAGAGTTCAAACTTTTAGGGAACAAAGTTCATAACCAATTCAAGAGTTCTATCCGTGCCGATTTTTTATGTTCTTTCTTGTTCATTGTTGAAAAAGCTTCATTGTTATAGGTTTGGATATCCACAACAACAAAGAAGCGATTACAACAATGAACAAGAAAGAACATAAAAATCAGCACAGATAGAACTCTTGAATTGGTTATGAACTTTCTTCCCTGAAAATTTGAACTTTCTAGCTTTGAATTTGCAGGTGTGGCATTGAAATTTTGTGCAACGAGAAAAATACATTAGACATATACGGAGATAGTACTGCCATTTTTTGTTGGAGATCATTACATTAACCTTAAGGTACTACGTTTGTATAGGAAGACCCTGCAGCTTTAGCTCAGTTGAGAGAGCGTTGGCTTCGCATTGCGATGGTAGTGGGTTCGCGTCCAGTGAAAGTGAGGGTTTTTCCTGATTTTCCTCAGTCACACCAGGCAAATGCTGGAATGGTACCTTGAATAAGGTCAGGACCGATTCCTTTTTCAAATCCTTCCCTTTGTTGCTGTTATGTTGTCTCCAATGTAAAATAGTTTTAAGAGTTGTATTTGGAGTTTGTTAAATAAATAAAGAGTTGTAAGAAAGAAATTCTGTCTTAGCCAATAATTTATCCATAAATGAAAATAATAAAAATGGACATTGAACTTACTTTTACCCTGCAATCCATGCTACATGAAAGAAGCAAATGGGCTGTCTTCGGAAACCACCTAATGGCTGAAATTCCTTTAGTATGTCCTTGCCATGTGTGTATTAACGTCTTCGGAAGGAAACAGCGATCTGGTGGTGAGTCCGATTTTAAGTTCACGCCAATATCTTGCGGAGGATGAAGGAACGACCGCCCTTGATAATCAACAGCATCTTTAACTGAAATTAAGAAAACTAAATAAGATAAAAATAATTCTTATTTCCGCGCTATAGTAGTAAAACTATTAAAAAACGTATAATAAAAACATCTTTTCTTACAATAATTACAGACGTAAAGTTACAACATTATACTACACTAACGGGGGAACATCCCCAACTGGTTAGCCGATATTTACATAAAATATTTTTTCTCACACTAGGTTTCAACCTGTAATGTACGAAAATGATTACCAAAGACCCAACCTTTTTGAAAGTTTTTTTTTAAATATCGATTTTGTGCCTATTTGTACATTGTAATAGTGTAGTGGCTTAGCGAAAAAAGACAGGCTGGACTTTGCATAGTTCTTCTATACCCTCATTACAATTAATTTGTAGGGAGTTGCCTGATTTTCGGGTCCGCCATCTTTATGTTCAAGGATTTTCGACTTTTCTTCAAAAAGCGCTAATTATCTCCCTCAATGGTTGAGTTTATAGCAATAGTGTTCAAATATCGTATTTACTAATAAATTCTCTACAATTTGAGCCCAATACTGCTTTTGTAGCTTTCATAGTTTTCGCTCGAGACACTATCTTTAAAATTTGAATATTTTGTAAATTTTCGACTTTTCTTCAAAAATCGCTGATTATATCCCTCCATGGTTGAATTTACAGCAAAAGGTGTTCAAATATCTTATTTACAACCAAATTCCCTACAATTTGAGCCCAATACCACTTTTGTAGCTTTCATAGTTTTTGAGATACAAGCTTTCAAAATTTGATTTTTTTTAAAAAATTCGACTTTTCTTTTAAAAAAAAAATAACTGATTATCTCTCCAATGGTAGAGTTTACAGCAAAAAGTGTTCGATTAAGTTTTATTTCAGATTAAATTTCCTACAATTTGAGTTCAATGCCGCTTTTGTATCTTTAATA
This sequence comes from Lepisma saccharinum, assembly GCA_022664845.1. Classification (NCBI taxonomy): domain Eukaryota; kingdom Metazoa; phylum Arthropoda; class Insecta; order Zygentoma; family Lepismatidae; genus Lepisma; species Lepisma saccharinum. Next base: position 9,843 of record JAGDQP010007113.1, read on the forward strand.
TTTTACGTGATATAAGATTTTAAAGGTTAATACTTTTTATAGATTATGATATCGTTTATCTTTTGTCAATGTTTGATAAATAGTTTCTCAGTACTTTTGTGTATGGTAACAACTTTTCAAATCTAGACCTATGCAAAATCTCCCGCTTCAATCAATCCGAAGCGCACGCGCGCCCTGCTTCCGCTCTGACGGGATCAACAGTTCAAGTGAGACCCCGACAGGTTGTCATGGGATCTTCCCATGCTCTTCCCACCGGGATCCCACTGGCTGTGGGTCCCTTCAGGTTGCGTCCAGAACGGATGGCGTGAAGCTCGATCCACTTTATTATTTTCTGACAATATATGACATAGTACAAAATTATTGACACAGATACACAAATAGTGAGCAACAGGTATCAGGTAGTCTACGTGGAAAATACGTCGATTCATAGAATACACTACAGCAATGTTGTCGGACATAATAAACACTTGTTTAGGATACATGAGAAGGGTCGCCACAGCTGCGGCAAGAAACTCGGTGACAAAGATAGGATATGCTTGAGAGAAGCGAGCCACAAAAAGGTCGGTACCATCTTCCAACGCAACTACGATAGACATAGGGGTGCCATCCACAAACGCGGTAGTACAGACAAAGTCGGGTTGAAACTTTATCAGTGCCTTAGTAAGAGTTTCCATACGTTGAAGCATTGTCTACTGAGGAAAAATATTTTCGATGACAGCAGACATTAGCGGAAAGCTCAACGATGTAACGGATCGGCCCAATTGATGTAACCAGCGATGACTATTCGAAGACTGGAACAGAGTGCCAAAAACAGCGTTGGGGCAAAGCGGAAAATATGCTTCCGAAGATACTTCGGCAAAATAGACACTGACATAGTTATTGTCGACACTTTAAATCATAGCTAAACGAGTTCGTTGGTAGGCACTAATACACTTTTCTTAATATTAACTGAACGTGTAGAGTTGCATAATATGGACAATGCGTGATTCACTTGTGAGACTGAGCCGTAAAGGAGTATGTCATCATAATACACAAGATATGTGCACACATTGCTGAGAAGGAAGTTTAATTCTTTTCGAATGGCCGTTTGCATTAATAATGGCGATAATGTCCATCCCATAGGTAACCTCTTGAAACGAAAGTATCTTTTGCCACATTTAATACCGAAGAATTTGTTAGGATAAGAATTGAGATACACAACGAGACTTTTTAAGACAGCGAAAGTATTCGCATTATTGCAAACCAAAATTCATTTTAGTCTTGTTCAGGTAAAACAAATGTTTTACATTTTCTTACTTTTTAGCTCTTCTTTTGAATTCATGATGGAACTTGTTTAATGGTGAATGTAGAGGTTTTTCAAGTGAATGCTCACAAATACTTATGTTCAGAATCAAGCACTTTGCGAGGATAAAGGTAAACTTGATAAATGTTAATATATCGAATATGAAAGAATCTATCGTGTACTATGAGGAAATATGCATTATAGGTGTATAATAAGAATGTACACAAAGTATTGTCAGCATCGCGGTGTTAGTTCATGGTATATGAGAATATGTACTATTTATTCGATATGTTCGTATGTTTGTACAAAGTATGGTTAATCTAATGACGAGAAAATTTTCATATGAGAGTATCAAAGAATAAAGAGTATTAGCATTTCAAGCTTATGGAGTCACTTGTTGTTGATGTGATTTCGTGTTTAGCAATCTTATGTTTCATTACAATTGGATAATATACCCACGCGCGGCAGATTAGTTTAGCAAACAATTTATAATAATGATGTCGAACGAGGATGTTGAAACTAAGTTTGAAAAGTATTAGCGAAAGTGGATTTTGTTTCAATAAAGTGGCAAAATTGATTCCTTGAACTGTAATTTACATCTTTGGAGTGATCGATCGTCTAATGCTAATAAGGGTTTAAAAGTCAAATTTTCCATAGATTTTGAATGTGTTTCATGCTCTAACGTGTATTTAGTGCTATTAAAGTTATTTGCTGACAATTTAAAGTAATCATGGCTATGAGTTCTATGCTTTTTGCTCCGTACAATTCTCATGAAGATAAAATGTCGTTGTATTTTGAAAGGTTTGCTTCCCAGTGCAATGTATATGGCATGGAGCTTACCGAACAGGTGAATAAAGTAGCTAGAACATTAACGAATGCTTTTGTGCATTCTGTTGGTAACTCTTCTAATGGGTGCATCGAAACAGGTAAAAAATTAGAAAAGTGTTGGAGTCAGTCAGTAGCAAAAGTTAGGAGTGTATTTCGATCAACACATAAGTATGACAGTAATATGAATAAGACAAACGTGGAGTTACAAAATCAGAAGCAGCTTAATCACGTAATGTCAGTCGATGCTAAACCTTGTGTAGTAAATATTGTAATAGAATCATTTAAGAAAATGGCAGAAATAAATTCTGGAGCGTGCGCAATTATGTCACAGGCAGTATATAAAAGGTTGCCTGGGGTAAAGGTCTTAAAACAAACTTCTGACAGATTATATACAGCCAATGGTACTAATTTAACGGTGGTTGGTACAGACAATATAGATATACAACTAGCTTCACAGAAATGCACATTGTACAGAGTGATTTACGTTATGTAATATTAGGAAGAACAGCTTTAAATGTATTATGGCCATCATGGAAAGAAAGTTTTTACTTAGCAAATAGTAATGAATATCATGGTAATATTATGGAAGTAGCTGAAAATCCTGAGACATTAAAACAACAGTTGTTAGATGAGTTTAAGGAAGTGTTTAATGACAGAGTTCAATCTCCAGTAAATAATTATGAAGTGAACATCAGGTTGACAACTAATGCTACACCAATATTTAGAAACCATATCGTATACCATGTAGTATGAAAGAAAAAGTAAGAGAGGCAATACAGGTTTTACAGGAACAAAATATATTGGAGCAAATAGCATATTCTAGGTGCGCAACACCGATTGTAATAGTTCCAAAAAAATCCGGAGCATTACGCATTTGTGCTGATTATAAGGTTACGGTCAATAGAAGTTTAGACAAAATGTTTTATCCATTACAAACTTTAGATTACATTTTGCACAAAATGCAAGGGGCAGATACGTACGTCGTTTTAGACCTTCATCAAGCGTCGAAGAGTCTCAAAAGATATTAACTATTACAACACCTTGGGGATTATTCAAAGTAAAGAGACTCCCATTTGGGCTGACAAGTTCTCCTTTCATTTTCCAGCAATACATGGATACGGTATTAAGACAATTTGATTATGTGCAAGCTTATATTGATGATGTTATAATAGGTGGTCATGGTTTACAAGATTGTGTTAATAAAACCCGAATGGTATTAAATAAATTCAGACAATTAAATATCAAAGTCAACGAAACGAAATGTCAATTTTTTTTGCACGCGAAGTGGAATATCTCGGTCATTCGTTGTCGGTAGAAGGATATATTCCGTTGGCAAAACATAAAGAGGCCATTCAAAGGTGTCCAAAACCAGAAAATATATCGCAGCTCAGAGCATTTCTTGGTATGACTAACTACTTTCAAAAAAATATTCCACATCTCGCTACACATGCTCATATGTTGCATACACTTTTACAAAAAAATACTCGACGGAACTCGACCGAAGAGCATCAAAGACAGTTTGAAACTATTAAGCAATTAATAGCGAATAGTACACGCAATCAAATTTTTAACCCGCAAGAAGAAGTATTTTTAATCACAGACGCTAGCCCTTATGGTCTTGGTATTCAGGTGTGTAATAAGCAGGAGAATGGTAAATTAAGAACAGTGGCGTATGCATCAGCTTCGTTGTCCTCTGCTGAACGTAATTGTTCTCATTTTGAGAAGGAGGCGTTAGAATTAGTCTATGGGGTAAAAAAATTTCATCGATATCTATATGGCAGACCATTCACAGTATTAACAGACTCTTTGCCAGTAAAACTTATTTTTGGTGTAGATAAGGCGATACCAGAGTCAATTCATCCACGATTAATGAGATTGGCACTTTTCCTGTCGGGTTATACATATAAAATAATCTACACTAAGCAGGTACCAGTAGAAGACTGTCTCGTTTGCCAACAGATGAAAGTTCTGGAGATGATGTAATCTCGCAACAGTATGTGTTAGGTGTTAACACTAAATCGTTTGTAATAAAGTCGATACCAGATGAGCTGAAACAGGATGCAGTGTTGCAAAACATTTACAAATGGACATGCGAAGGTTGGCCAAAAGCTTTGCCAAAATCATTGCAGTCAAAAGAATACCAAAAATACTATGCCAAAAGATTTTTGATTACCACAGATAATGGATGTCTATTTAAGGATCAGCAGTTAATTGTTCCACCAGCGTTCCGGAAAGAATCACAGAAGCAGTACACAAGTTACATATGGGCATTTCTAAAGCATCATTAAGGCAGTATTATTGGTGGCCAAATATGGATGCCGAAATAGATACTTTAATTAATAATTATGGAATTTGTGCAGAAAATCAGAGAGGAAGACACCACAAATACTTTCAAACTTGGAGTAAAGAAGATACACCTTTTAAACGAATTCATACAGATTTCTTTGACTTTGCAGGCAAGAAATTTCTGTTGATGATAGACAGTTTTTCTCGTTGGCTCCAAGTTGAACAAGTACACAGTACTAAGGCATCAAAAACAATAATCAAATTAAATAATATGTTTAATTTCATCGGATTGCCAGAAGTCATCGTTTTAGATAATAGGCCACCATTCACATCCATCGAATTCATAGATTGGTGTAGAAGAAATAATATACAAGTAGTTAGAACACCTCCGTATCACCCACAGAGTAATGGGTTAGCGAAAAGAGCAGTAAGAGAAGTGAAGCATATGATGAAAAAACAAATCAACTCATATCAGCAAATAAATTGGAAGGAAACAATAAAGGAAATTCAGAGAGATATTCGGTTTGCGGGTTCCGAAACATTGCAGGGTAGATCTGCACAAATCGTGTATAATTTTGATCCGAGAACAAGTGTAAATAGTTGGTACGAACAAGTAAGAAGGACAGAGCAACAGTCGTGGAAGAAAGATAAGAATGATGTAATGAGAGACTTGCCAAATGGAGTATGGATATATGTAAGAAATATCCCTAATAAATGGTCGAAATTTATTAAAGCTCAAGTAGTGAAAAGAGTTGGGCCCAATTTATGGCAGGTATCCATAGATGGTAAATGAAATTGATACATAAGGATCAAACAGGAATACAAAAACCTAAACTGGAAAATGAGGAGATCAATAAGGACAGTTACTGGTGGGAGATGTCCAAGAGTGTACAGCAGCCCAAAGCTCCTGTCTGTAGGAAATCACAACGAGAAAGGCAACCTCGAAGGTATTTTCCATGCGAAGGTCGTTGAATTAAGGACTCAATACAAATGATTATGTTTGTGGTAATTGGTTTACGTCAAAGTATATGAGAATATTTTATGACAAAATTTGTGTGGAAAGATTTATTTACTGTTTGTCGATTGAAGAATATGCATGTCATTTATGTTTTATTCTGTGAATATGTTCGAATGTTTGAACTGGTATTTTGTCATTCGTTTTGAATGTAACTATGTGATATTGAGCTAAGGTGTTTGCAGTGATATTGCAAGACATTAAGAGGAAAATAATGATGCAGAAATCAACAATATATCTTGGGTAAGGTAGGGTGCTATTATTGTGGCAATGCAGGTCATCATTTTGGAAGTGTTGGAGAACAGCTTCAGTAGTAACTTATACCTGCATTTGGAAAGTAAGTAATCTGAATAATAAGTTGTTTCTTTTTCAGAAGAGGGAGAGGTGGAATTGTTAGGATAAGAATTGAGATACACAACGAGACTTTTTAGGACAGCGAAAGTATTCGCATTATTGCAAACCAAAATTCATTTTAGTC
>JAGDQP010007113.1:15741-65816 GCA_022664845.1 Lepisma saccharinum
ATATGAAAGAATCTATCGTGTACTATGAGGAAATATGCATTATAGGTATTTAATAACAATGTACACAAAGTATTGTCAGCATCGCGGTGTTAGTTCATGGTATATGAGAATATGTACTATTTACGACTTGGATATGTTCGTATGTTTGTACAAAGTATGGTTAATCTAATGACGAGAAAATTTCCATATGAGAGTATCAAAGAATAAAGAGCATCAGCATTTCAAGTTTATGGAGTCACTTGTTTGTTGATGTGATTTCGTGTTTAGCAATCTCATGTTTCATTACAATTGGATAATATACCCACGCGCGGCAGATCAGTTTAGCAAACAATTTATAACAATAGAATTGACGTGTATAAGCAACCAGGGTAATGTGGTAGAAACCGTCTCTGAGGTCAATTTTGGCAAAAATAGTTTCTGTTGACACTTGGTGCACCAAGTCTGTGACGGGTGGTACGAAAACGGGAGGGGAAGAATAACAGGAGGTCCAATCATGGCAGTCGTACATTATCCTTCCGCTGCCATATGGTTTCTTGACCACAAAAACAGGAAACGAGTTCACTATTAAGTGGGGAGGAACTTCTAAGATGTCTGCTGACGACATGTTCTCAAGAATTTGTAAAAGCACACGGAGTAGTGCCACACATGGCAAAGGGAAAGTTATCCGGTGGAGTATGATATAAAGGAGTTGGCTACGATGGCCAATTACTTAGGGGGCGAAAAATAGTTCAGTATCTCAGGATTGAGGGACTTCGGCAAACTCTAGAACTGAGGAAGGGTCCCTGTCCGAAGCAGAATCTCCTGGCGTCCCTGGTTCGTCTTCCTCAACGCGAGGGGGCGATTTCTGGATGGTCCGCACCAGGTGCAGGTTGGATTTCGCTGAGATCTGGAAGAATGAGTTGTCTCCAGAATTCCCAATAATCAGGAGGTAATACGTTCCAGGGTTTCTGGATTCGAAGGTCGCGAAGAACATTAACGTTGCGAGCCTAGGACAAATACAAGTGGCTCGCTTCTCTCAAGCATATCCTATCTTTGTCACCGAGTTTCTTGCCGCAGCTGTGGCGGCCTTTCTCAAGTATCCTAAACAAGTGCTTATTATGTCCAACAACATTGCTGCAGTGTATTCTATGCATCGACGTATTTGTCATGTAAACTACCTGATACCTACTATTTGTATGACTATGTCAATAATTTTGTACTATGTCATGCATTGTCAGAAAATAATAAAGCGGATCCAACTTGAAAGAGCCCACAGCCACGGTTCGGACCAACATCCGCTTCGGACAAGAACTGCACTGGGTATATTCAATAAAGCCAACAAACTACCGTTAGACCTATAAAATGTTAAAATTTTGAAAGCTTGTATCTCGAAAAGAATTAAATCTACAAAAGCGGTATTGAACTCACATTGTAGGTAATTTGATTTTAAATAAAACGTACTCGAAAGCCTTTTGCTGTAAACTCTACCATTGGGGAATAATCAGTAATTTTTTAAGAAAAGTCGAAAATCAAATTTCGAAAGCTTGTATCTCAAAAACTATGAAATCTACAAAGGCGTTATTGAACTCAAATTGTAGGAAATTTAATGGTAAATAAGATATTTTAACAATTTTTGCTGTAAACTCTACCATTGGGGAGATAATCAGCGATTTGTGAAGTCGAAAAACCTGGAAGAAAATAAAAGTTGTGTATTTCAAGATGGCGGGCCCTAAAATCGGACACCTCCCTACAAATTGATTGTACTGAGTGTATAAAAGAACTATGCAAAATCTGTCGTTTTAATCCAGCAGTTCACGATTCTTGGTAATATTTGCTCTAAGCAACCATACTCTTAAGGAATACGTATGAAGACACTTGTAGTGATAAAACCGCTGCGGGAATATGATCCAACCTTTGGGTAATGACAATTGGTGAAGGGATGAATCTGGTAATGGTATGTGAATCGCGGTTGCCATCTTGGATTCAGCTCGAGAATTTTTAAATAGGAAGGGGGTCGTGTGACATCATTTTAAGCTAGCTTGTTCTCAGAATTTCAAATATGAAAACATTTCACACCTACGTTTATTTGTTTGGAAGATAGGGATTCTTAAAATTGGAGTGTGGCGTCCTATATGTGCTTAATGTGTCAAATTTGAAAATGTGAATCAATTAATTTTGGTAAGGATGTTTTGACGTAATTTTGTAATTCTTGCGAAAGTGACACGGTGTCTCATTTGTTGCTCTCACTGTCGCAAGTTCTTATGTCTTACACACTTTTTTTAATTTAAATTTTTCCATATGTAAATATTGTATGATGTAAATGTGTGTTATTTGTGTTATACAGAGCGTGTCAAAAGTTCCGGAACGACTAAATATCTCGCTTTAAATGCGTTGTTCTGAAAACGTGCAAGTAAAAAGTTGCAGGACATGAACAGAACTATCGGATGCCCGTGTCAGTCAAAATGTACGCGGCCCTGTGTGGGCCCCACGGGGCCCAACTTTGATTTTTCAAATGAGAACCCCATTTATTATTCAAAATTCGGTATCGACGGAATAAACGAAATCAGAATCGTTACTGCTCAAAGCTGTAGGATGTGAGTCCCAGACCCCACACGGCCTCAAACAGTATCAGCGTAAGAAGTGTCGAAAGGTCTGGACCGATTAAATATCTCGGTTAGAATGCATTGTTCCGCAAACGTTAAACTGAAGAGTTGCAGGAAATCAACAGAACGATCGGAAAGGCGTACCAGCCAAAATGTGTGCGGCCCTGTGTGGGCCCCAACTTTGATTTTGCAAATGAGAACCCCCATTTGGTATTCAAAAGTCGGTAACTACGGAAACAACGAAATCAGAATCTGTACTGCTCAAAGCTGTAGGATGTGAGTCCCAGGCCCTAAGGTCCGGAGAGCATGAGGGTGAGAAGTGTTCTAAGCGCCGGAACGGCTAACTATCTCGGTTAGAATGCGTTTTTCTGAAAACGTGAAAGATACAAAGGTTGCAGGAAATCAACAGGATTACTGGACTGGTGGGAAAAGGAAAATGTTGAGGAGGGCCCCAGGGAACCGAACTGTCATTTTGCAAATGGGAGCCCCTGTACCAACAAGGTGGACGTGGACTATAAGCCATGGAGATGTTCTGCAAAATTGATTCGGAGTCGCGAAATCCTGTAGTGTCTAACATCTATAGAATTAGTTGTAATGAAAACCTACTGCAAAAGTAATTCACAGGGCATCATCAGATTACGATTGTTTAGAAACCTACTCCAATTATTTGAATGGCAGCCACTCTGAATTATTGTAGAATTTATTTCTACTGCAAAAAACATACACCCTATAAAAATACTGCACACAAAGTCACACTAGTGTTCATGGGTCTTATAGGGGAGAACGCAATTGCAATTTTAGAACGCTTGTACAAAAACAACAACCGAGTATCGTTTACAACAGACCTGTCAACGTCTGGCGTTGTGTTGACGTGATGTGGCGTATGAGATAGTTGGCGCTTGGAGCAATACAGTAACCTACCAGATACAGAGTCACTGACGTTTGCTGCATAGTGTGTATCGTGCTGCGTATGAGACGTTTCTACGAATTAGTGGGCACTGTGCTAGCATTAGATTGGTGTTGAAGTAAGGTAGTAGTACATTCTAAGTGTTAAAATATCAAACTCGTTTATTCTACCTCTAGAGTGCAGTGCAAAAATATCGACTGAAAACTGTGCAACTATAAAACCTTTGCCAATATTAGATCTGTATCCAGTTCTTAATAGGTACTCTATTTGTGTGTCGTGTTCCTCATCATTATTAGTGTTTCACTGATAGCTGTAGGCCCTTCAACGCCAGTGAAGTTTTCTCCATTCTTCCCGATCGTGCGTCTTTGTTTCTGTGGCAGCATTCGGGTTCTTCCTTCACGCTGTCAAGGTTCTGGATTCACTCAATTTCTCGTCCTCTTGTGTTCTGAACAGGTTCTTCCATTGCATTCTGTTGTGCACAATGAATTTAACCGAAAGAGACAGAGTCACTATTCGTATGATGAGAGGTTATGGCGATAGAGTCAGATCGTAACAGGAAGTTGCAAACTAATGTAATGCTACATTTCCGGAACATCCTCCTATTTCAAAATCTACCGTTTATCGGACTGTTGATCGATTTGAACGCATGGGTTTAATTAAGGATAAACCAAGATCAGGACGACCCAATAGTGCGACGAATCATGAGAAAGCTTTAGACGTCTTACAATCACTTATGGAAACTCCACACACGCAACTCTCCAAACTTGCTGAAACACATGGTGTAAATACAAAATCCGTTCATAGGATATTGAAAAAGTACGATTGCCATCCTTAGAAAATGATCATCGTGCAACAGTTAACAGAAGATAACTGTGATAAAAGGGTTGAGTTCTGTAATACAGTGATGAACAGATTTGATGCTAATCGCCAATTCTTCTACTGGACCTGCTTTTCTGACGAAGCGACCTTGGAATTAAACGGCTGTGTACATCGGCATAATATGCGATATTGGGCGGATGCAAATCCACGCTTGTTTTGTGGATTTGCATCCGCCCAATATCGCATATTATGTTGACAGTTGAGACTGTCGCACACAATATCCCGAGAAGGTAAATGTTTGGGATGGAATATTGTGCAGCCACATTATAGGAACGTTTTTCATTGATGTAAACTTAACTGCAGAGAAATATTTTAACCTACTTCGAGACGAAATAATACCAGCTATTCAGCATTTGGTAAGAGCAGCGTTTCCTAATATTTGGTTTCAACAAGATAGTGCTCCGGCACATTTCGGTTATAATGTTTGAAATTACCTCAATCACACGTTTGCCAATCAAGTGATTGGTACTAGAGGTGCCATAGAATGGCCACCTAGGTCGCCTGATCTATCTCCGCTTGACTTTTTCTACTGGGGATATCTAAAAAGCAAAGCATATGAACAGAAACCTGAAAATATTAAACAACTGAAGGAAAGAATATTAAATATTTTGAACTCAATTACACCAGATATGTTAACTGCGGTTATAGATGAGTTTTATTCACGTCTGGGTCATTGTCAGGTCGCAGAAGGACATCAATTCGAACACCTGATTAAATAGTACGTTGTTTCCAATGTAAATACCCCATCTGCCGCAGAGGGGGTTTGGAGTCGATAAATACTAAGGGAGTGACGAACCTTGGGGTCTCTGTCTCTGTAGTGACATCTTGTACAGCAGATGCTGCACGTAGGCACAGCCAAAGGATATGAGGCGCATTTTACCGGAACACTGTTGTTGATACCCGCAGACGTTCGTCCCACGTAGGCTTGTATAGCAACTCATTCTGCAGTTGTGAGACATCAACAGGATTTTGCGACGTCGCATTCATTTTTGACAACCTCAGTGGCCAATGCCCCATATTCACCTTGTATGTGGAGCCCTATTAGTACATATTGTACGTATACACGTTCCTAGCATCGGACTCTACAATCATTACTAGGGGCTAGCATTTAATAACGCAAACTTGGGATTTGTAGGGCCCCTCTACACTGTTCACAATTTCTACACGTTGGTCTGAACTCTCACGTCAGTAAAGTTCCGCAGAAGTATTAGTATTTCATGTTGTTTCACTCACATGAAGGAACAGCGCAGAGATTTTACGTATGGATCCAGGTGTAAGTTTTCTGCATATTCAGAGTGCGGAAACTGTTTCTTATCGCAGCCGTCAATACAATTCTGCTCTAGTATTTGCTGCTGCCATCTTGATTACTCATGATTTGTAAAGGAATTGGAACTATTCTCAGTGAATGCCACTTTCGCCCTCTAGATGACAAATGCAAATGAGATGCAAATGTGGCTTACGTCGTGTGATTCATGTAGTTTATGTTCTCGGGGTTCAGCCAACGCACTTCAGATCTTCAATACTGTTTGGATCTGCAATTCTCTGTTTGGTAATGTAGTGCAGTCGATAGGACGGTGGACTTGTATCAAATCTTACGCATGGTTTTCGTATTCGTTTCTCTTTCTCCCAGTATTCCTGAACACTAAATGGTGGCTGTATTTTATTAGCCACGTACTGGAAATGTCCAGAATGCTTGCATTGCTATGGTTGCTTTGCATTGTACAGGAAAGGTTGCGAAACGTTTTCAGAGTGGTGTCCTGTACCAACCATGCAGTATCTGCTTTCAGGACTTACGACTTTAATTGCCAGTAAGTTTCGTAGGATTCCATTTTGCAAATTACGAGTTCTAGGACTTGTCATCATTAACCCACTTTTGAGCACTCTGGGACCCATCGTAGAAAACCCAACAGAACTGAGCACGCATATTCACATTTTGCGTGCAGTACAAGTTCCAGTTACAAGTGTAGGCTACCACTTGCAAACCTATATTGGGGCCCTATGGAGCTACGCAGGGCACTATCCATTTTGCTTGGCCCGCCCGTCCGATACGTTGCTTGATATCCTGCAACTTTTTATCTTTCATGTTTTCAGACAAACGCATTCTAACCGAGCTATTTCGCCGTTCCGGAACTTTTAAAACTTCTCACGCTGATACGCTTTCCGGCCCTGTATGGCCTCGAAATCATATTCTACTGCTTTGAGCAGTACAGATTCTGATTTAGTTTTTTTCTTCTTCTTCTTTCTCCGTAGATACCGAATCTGGCATCACACATGAGGGGTCTCATTTGCAAAATCAAAGCTGTAGGATTTCCCACACTGGGCCGCACATATTTTGGCTGTCACGCCTTTCCGATCGTTCTGTTGATTTCCTGCAACTCTTCAGTTTAACGTTTGCGGAACAACGCTTTCTAACCGAGATATTTAACCGGTCCAGACCTTTCGACACTTCTTACGCTGATACTGTTTGCGGCCGTGTGGGGCCTGGGACTCACATCCTACAGCTTTGAGCGGTAACGATTCTGATTTCGTTTATTCCGTCGATACCGAATTTTGAATAATAAATGGGGGTACTCATTTGAAAAATCAAAGTTGGGCCCCGTGGGGGCCACACAGAGCCGCGTACATTTTGACTGACACGGGCATCCGATAGTTCTGTTCATGTCCTGCAACCTTTTACTTGCACGTTTTCAGAACAACGCATTTAAAGCGAGATATATAGCCGTTCCGGAACTTTTCACACGCACTGTATATGTTAATCAATTTATTTGGTTTGTGAAATCATTTTTTGTAATTTCAATTATAAATAATAATTAAATGTCTTTTCAGCTCTATAATACAAATTATTCTACATTCTTTAATTGGTTAATGTATACTTTTACATATATCAACTATATAATCTTATCTATTTTCTAATAATTTTAGAATCCCTATTTTTTGAACAAATAAATGTAGGTATGAAAAAGTCTTCATATTTAAATTTCTGAGAACAAGCTAGCCAAAAAAGGTATGTCACACGACCCCTTCCTATTTAAAATTCTAGAGCTAAATCCAAGATGGCGACCGTGATTCTCATTGTCATTAACCAAATGGTTGAATCATATTCTCGCAGCGGTTTTATCACAAGTGTTTTCATACGTACTATTTACAATGTACGAATAAGCACAAATTGGTATTTCAAAAAATTCCTGTTCAAAAAGGCTGGGTCTATGGAGGTCATTTCGTGCATTACAGGTTAAAACCTAGTAAGAAAAAAAAAATTCATGTAAATATCGTCTAATCAGTTGGGAATGTTCCCTCGTAAGTACTTTTTATAACGCAGGAGAAAACAAAATAACAAAAGGGTATGAACGACCACTGATAGTATAAAAACTATCACGTTTAATATATATTTGACCCACTAGTTATAATAACAAGCCTAATCTGACTTCATATAAAACCATACTAATTCTACAATCTTACAATATCTCCATACTAACAAGATAAAAGAAATATACTTCCAAAATGTTAATAGTAGATATTTACCGTGTAGAACTGTTTTCTCTTCCAGTGGCTTGTCATCAGTTTGTTTTCCGCGCTTCTGACGCTTAGCCAAAATTTCTTCCAGCTCCACTGCTTCTTCCTATAAAGAGATAAGAATTGTCTTATATATATTTACACTAACATGTTTTCCCAAATGTTACAAATACTAACAGCTAACTCCTGCAACAAAGATATAAACCTTTTAAATGGAGAAGTACTATCTTCACTTCCTATTTTTTAGGAGCAGATAGGTCTTAAAGATCACGCTGGTACGAATACATGAATTACGAGAGAACAGCTTACTTTGATTTTATATGAATGAAAATAAAAACATAAAACGTTACAAAGTTGAAACGAACTGGCTATTATGCGAAAGTGCCACATTTAGTCACACTTCATCAGACGTTTCCACAATGAGTTCATGAATAATACAATATTCAAATAAACGTGGTTGACCACACTACTTTTCCTATTCTCAGTGAAAGCTGATGTGGTTCTGACCATATAATGATTTTTTTTTTATTTTATTTTATTTTACTCACACAGACAATCCACTTAATGTTCAAGTATTAGATTCATGCTCTGATAATTTTAGTCATTCTTATGTCGAACGGAACTAGCAAGTTTTTCGTCACAGTAACAAACGTTCGCAACTGGATTCTATCAACCGAAAATAAAATAAACTTGTTCCTTCATCAGTGTTTATGTTAATAATTTTTTCAAAGGCGACCAAAAATTTTGTGTCATCCAAGTTACACATGCATGCCCTATACGAGAAAAACGTTTCTAGCTTCGTGAATACTTGCTCATGCACTTAATTATTCACGAAGAACTACACAATAAATTCTTCAAACACCGAAACTACTATTTTATTATTATTTGGTTCCAAAGTAAGAAAACAAACACCTGGAAATTAAAAATCGAAATCATGTTGTGAAGTTTTACAAATTGGCACAAATAACAACTGAAATTTGACCAAAGAATAGATGTAACCTTCATCCCTTTAGAAAAAAAGTATTTTTGGTCCTGTATGTGAACCATCTACGATGAAGAAACACTATTATTAAGTCTATGTAGTCAGCTAATAATGCAGTATGATACACATATACATGTTAAATGGAATTGTGTATTTGCCAGTACTACCTGTTCTTAACTGTAAATTGAAAATATTAATTTCAGTGCATACGTATGAAACGGTACGGGGCCATTCCATCTTAAATCATAGATCATTTATTCCACCATCTCCGATTTTCTTCAAATTTACCACAGTAGTTCTTTTTGTGGTCCTCATGAAAAGTTCACAATGTTATGATGTTTGGACAATGAATCTGTGAGTTAAACCACTGTGTAATTTGTCGAAATGAAACTGGTGTGAAACACGTTGTCTCAATTTAGCTTGAACTTCTCGTCTGTATCTCCTATTTTGATGAAATGTGGCGCAAAATCCAGGACAAATAAAATTATAAATATCAGCATATGAGTACGTCAAATTTTACCACTAAGACCAGAAGTTTTTTTTTAAGTGTCCAACAGACGATTTGTTTGAATTTATTTATATCCTTTAGGCATGTAAAGCCCAGGCCGGGATAGGATAGGGGAGAATGCGGGAAGGAGTCGCCATGGCCTAAGTTGAAGGTATCATCCGACATTTGCCTGATGTGACAGGAAAAAACTGGAAAACCTCCATCACGATGGTCGGCAGCTGGTATCGAACATAGGACCTCCCGAATATGAAGCCAATGCCCTACCAACTGAGCTACGGCCGATTGATATAGATGATTTGTTTTTATCATTTTGCGTACCTGGAAATTACATGATGGAGAAATGTGGGGCTCTGGTGTTGGATTTTCAAATACAGTGTAACTCTTTTATAGCGACACTGGTTATAACACCACCTCGCCTATAGCGTCAGGTATTCTGTGGTACCAACACAACCTCGGTTACAACGATATTTGGCTATAACGACACAATTTTTCAAGTTCCTTGGATGTCGTTATAACCGAGTTCTACTGTACACAGAAGTGCCAGATGAATTGACATACACATCTTAGAGAGTTTAATGCGGTCTGTAGTCGTGACTGCCGCCAATATTCACCTCAGCATAGATTCACAAGGTGTTCCTCAGGTATTGCAAGCCATGCGATGGTAGTGCACAAACATTACGCTCAACATCGTCTCAAATATGCTTCATTGGATTGTCCGGAAACCTATGGGGTTCAATCCAGAGTTGAAAATTTTGCGGAATATTCCTCCGACGACTACGTGGCCACTAGCGACCAGTGTGGAGGTGTACAGTTTTGCAGAAAGCAACAGGATGGATTATAAACATGTACCTTAGTGGATAGTCAGCGACTGCCTGCATACACCTGCATATACTGTACCTGAAGTGGTAAGGAAGCTCTCCAGATATACCAATTGAGCCAAGTGAATGTCGACTGAACCTCACAACATTCTACCCGCCAGGATTGAGATCAAATTCTCACACGTCCTTCTGCACGAAACAAGCAGAAATGCGACTAGATGTAGCTACATTGCACCAATTCGGTATTCAGGTTGTGTACTGAATGTTAATTTTCAAATTCCAGGGTTTTCCAGGTTATTTATTAATAACATTTTTCTCCTTGCAAACAAAAAATGTGTATAAATTAAAAGAAGCATATACCAAGCACATACTATTTCTTTTAAGTCATTATAGAACTTGAAAAAAAAAAAAAAATACTTAACGAACTAAAATGTACGTTTTCGAGAGATTTCAAACAAGAAAATAAAGTAGAATATTTCCTACCAGAAGACAGTTGAGAAAAATGTGCAATAATAAATAAACCAATAGTAAACGTAAATGCATGATTCATATTTTTTCGTAACATATGAACGAAAAATTCCTTCCAAACCAAAATTAACGAAATATAATTTACCTTTTTACATGTTTAGTTGAAATTAACCAATATTATTATTATTTTTTTTAAAAAAAAAAGTTTAAAATATGCATTCAATAACAGTTTAATGCATGTGGATGTAAAACCCAACTTCGAAACATTTTAATTAGCATGGTCACATTTTATTGTATATTCTTCTTGATAAAGATAAAATTAATTTTATGGGCGGTAACAGCACTATGGCTTACGCCCGTCCAGAAATATATTTTTCTTGATGAGGAATGACAAGTTATTATATTTACACAAATGCATTTATACCATGTATTATTAATTTATAACATTTTTCTTCTTGCAAACAAAGTACGTTTACTTTACCAATTACCCGACTAAGATAAAATTTCAAATTCAATTGAATTTAACCTCAACTATTGTGACTTACCTTAAAGTAAGGTTTTTAATGTCGTCCTCTTAAATAGTTGCTTCAACATGAATTGGCTAGACCCTTCGGAACGACTCTCGCTTCGTTTTCAGGCCTTGGCAGATATATAATTTAAGTATGTCGGTAGGTTTTACTTTTTTTTTTGGTGGGGGGGGGGGGTAATATTGTATATGGAGTTTAATAAATATGTATATGTAAATATGTGGAAAGATATGTATTATTTATTAACCGAAATACTTTAGTCCAACTGTAAAACCTACTGTTTTAAAATTACTCCGCTGTCACTGTTGCTAGACACCAAAGACTTCCTTTTCTTATCAAAAAAAGGAGTGGATGAGGCCATATTGAAAAAACTGGAGGGGCCTATCCATTTCAGCTCAGGCAGGGGGGTTCCAACCATGGTCTCCGATTTTTATGAAATTTAGTACCATAAAACTGCATCAAATTTTAAGAGACCCGTATTTTTTCGTTTTGCGTAAAAAAAAATTTTGGGCCGAGATATGAGGGGCCAAAATGAGCCCTTTCAACGCCTTTTTTCAGCTCGCGACACCCACAGAATTTTGAAATAGCAATAATTCTTGAACTAGTAGAGGTATCTTGATGAACTTTTTTTTTGTTTGAAAGCTAATTTGTTTCTCTATTGTTTGAGCCTAGAATCTGTGACATAGCTTCAGAAATAACTATATGGCAGCAGTTGAAAATTTACTTTAAAAAAAAAAAAAAAAAAACTTTTTTTTCTCAAAAACATCATCCTTAAAAAATCTGAAAATTTTACAGGAGATGCATCTATACAGGTACTATATACCCTGAAAAGGAGAACTTCCACTTTTGCTTCTAGAATTTTTTATTAATTGTTTAATTTTTCTATGTATCTCGTTTTTTCTTTACAGGCTACGGTGGCTGTGTAGAGAAAAAGAAAATGAAAGAACATGCTACCTTGGGTTATTAGTCATTAAGTGTAAAAAATTGAAGAACTGTATAACAGGTGTACTCTCACAAGTTCTTTAAAGGATATTTTCACAACTTAGCGTTAAAAACAAAATTTTTAATGTGTATTTGCAGTGAGCATTAAATTGCTTTTTAAAAGCAAAGTGTATCCTGAAACTTCACACTTCATTCAAGCGCTGAACTCTCACTGTCCCAGTAGTCAGTGCTCAGTATTGTGTCCAGGAGAAATTTTAGGTTAGATCATCCTACTCCTTACTGCTGAGAACATATTGGTGACATCTCTGATAGATTCTATGTAGGCCTAACTATGTCTTCAATTTGGAGTCAAAACAGAATTAAGTGTGCTGATTATGGACATATTCATAAGAAAGTGGTGTATAAGACTAAGAAGAAGACTGATTTCATTCAAGTTGGTGAACTATTCTCAGAGTTGCATGCTAGATTTCCAAATGAAGATTTAGATCCTGAACATTACTTGTGCTTAAAGTGCCACAAGCGTTTGCTACACGAAACAACTGTAACAGAGAAAACAGAAGGTGAGTGTGCACCAACAGAGGAAGAACCCTTTGTCCCCGAAAATGAAGATCTGGCGCTCTTAAATCAGTCAGCACAAGAATATGGTGTATCGCCTATTAAGAAGCCAACGTATGTAAAGAGTAATACTGAATCTTATGTGTCAAGAAAACGCAAAGAACTTACCCGAGCTGTCGATGAAGCGACAGGAAGGACACTTGGAAGAATTTTCAATGTTGATACACCATCAACCGTCAAACAATCCTGTGAAACACCGTTCTGTGAACACTGTGACAAGTGGGCCACAAATATGAAGGAGGCATTGGATTCCTGCAAGTCTTACAATGAAAAAGTTCAGATCCTGTCTATAGTTCCGCTTTCAAAGCAGCAAACTATGAATCTTTTCCCACAAGTTACCAAGCACATGATTGATAAATCAAGAAAACTGAAGGCAGAGAAATGTATTTTTGGGAAACCCGACCCATATTGTGGACATCCTATTAAAGATGAGTATTTACATTCAGCAGCATTATTTTACTTAGAAGACAAATGGGATTGTTCAATACAGAGATACAATAACTGTGTTACAAAATGGTGAACGAGTGGCTAAAGTGAAACGTTACATGACCAGAAGCATTGGTGAAACTTACGAAGTATTCAGAAAGACATATCCAGATATCAAAATTGGTCGCACAAAATTTTACTCCATTCGACCGAAGTGGGTAATTTCTCATCCCCCGAAAGATGTGTGTATGTGTATACTGTGCAAATTTTAACCTGTGCATTATCACCCTCAAGAACCTTCTGGCAGAAAGATGTGTCAAGGATATGAAAACCAAAGTGATGGCATTAACTGTATGCAGTCTTGATAATGATCACTGCGTGTTTCAAGAGTGTTGGCATTGACCAGGGCGTGATGGACTTGATCTGCAAACGTTGGATCTTCGAGATGTGGAAGAAGAAGAGCAAGAAGTGCAGTTTGCAATATGGGAAGATAACAAATTAGTTAAGAAAACAGTGGAAATGAAATATTTTATTGAACTTTCCAAATGGACTGTCAGAGTTGTTCCTCATCTCCACCTGAAAAAAGTTCAGCAGGAGCATATAGCTCAGGTTAAAAGTGAAGCTAAAACTCTGCAGGCTCAACATCTTGTTATTCATTGTGACTTTGCGGAGAATTGGTCAATTATTTTACCTCAAGAAGTTCAAGGGTACCACTGGCAAAATGACCAGATATCAATATTCACAGCTGTTACCTACTTTGGTAATCAGACAAGGAGTTTTGCAATCGTAAGTGATGACAGGAGTCATGATACTTCCCATTCTTTGTTAGCTCTACTAAGAATTCAAGAAATGCTTGGAGTGAGCCCCTCAAAGATTAGCATCGTATCAGATGGAGCAGCAAGCCACTTCAAGAACAGGTATCAGCTTTATGAGTTGGGAAAATCTACCTGTAATGCAGAGTGGGTTTACAGTGCAACAGGGCACGGAAAAGGGCCCTGTGATGGAATTGGTGGACTGGTTGAACATTTTGCTACCAAACACAATCTCTCCAAGCATGCAGCTCTGGCAATTCAAAGTGCAAAGGACTTTGTGGAAATTGTTGCTCCATACACACCTTCAATACATCATATATTTCTGCCAAATGAAGAAGTTGAGCAGTTCAGGAAGAAGCACTGTGAAGAATGGAAATGTGTGGGACCTGTCAAAGGAATCCAGAAATCACATGTGTGGACAGTTGAAGGAGGAAAGCTAACAATTTCCAGAACATCAAACAGTACCCAAGAAGAAGTTTCATTTTCGACTAAAGATGGCAACTTGAATTACAACACTGGGAAACTACAGAATCTCCGGGATGTAAAACCAGGAATGTTTGTTGCTTGCGTTTATGATGGGAATTGGTGGGTGGCTGAAACTACAGAAATCAGTTATGAACTGCAGGAAGTGACAGTGAATTTTATGCTTCCACACGGGTCATCCACAGGGTACCACTTCCCTGAGAACAAGCATCAAGCTCGTCACACCTGCAGTGTATCTGTAAGTCATATATTAAAAGTTGTGAACCCTCCTGTTCCATGTGGTGCCTCAGCAAGATACCATGCCATCTCAGAGTGACACACAACAAGGGGAACATTTATTTGCAAGCTTCATTTAGTCATGTGTGACTACAACGTTAAAACTTTGTTCAGCTTTACGTATTATATAATTTCTTGTATTCATAACTCTTTTCTGTCACTTTTACTGCTGAAGGAATTATAAACCTATTATTCCAGTTCATATGTATCATCATTTGCATTTCACTTATCCCTCACAACGATCAACGAGGCAGCGTACGTAATGAATATCGACAAAATACAAAAACTGGAATAAAAAATTCTAGAAGCAAAAGTGGAAGTTCTCCTTTTCAGGGTATATAGTACCTGTATAGATGCTTCTCCAGTAAAATTTTCAGATTTTTTAAGGTGGTGTTTTTGAGAAGAAAAAAAAATTCTTAAAAAAAAAAAAGGTAAATTTTCAACTGCTGCCATATAGTTATTGCTGAAGCTATGTCACAGATTCTAGGCTCAAACAAGAGAAACAAATTAGCTTTCAAACAAAAAAAAGTTCATCAAGATCTCTCTTCTAGTTCAAGAATTATTGCTATTTCACAATTCTGTGGGTGTCGCAAGCTGAAAAGAGGTGTTGAAAGGGCTCATTTTGGTACCTCATATCTCCACCAAAAAATTTTTTTGCACAAAAAGAAAAAATACGGGTTTCTTAAAATTTGCTGCAGTTTTATGGTACTAAATTTCATAAAAATCGGAGACCATGGCTTCCGATTTTGCATTTTGCCTGCCTGAGTTGAAATGGATAGGACCGGAGTCAAATATCTGTCATGTGTAGGTAAAATGTATTTAGGTCATATTTACAACAAATTTCTCTTCGAGTAAAAGGATTATTAAAGTTAAGAACTATAAAAAATATTGTATGTACGGGTAAGCATTGATATGTTAAAATTCGAAATGAGTTAATCTCGAATAAGTAAGTGGAAACCTAAGAAAAGTGTACCTCAGTAAATTATATGTTCGTAGAATTTATACTATTTAACATACAATTTAATCTCACAAAAACTACACATACATTTAAATTACATCTCAACGATGATCTGAAGGCGAAGCGAGAGTCGATCCGAACCTATCCAATTTATATTTAAGCAACTACTTAAGAGGGTGACATTAAAGACTTTAATGTCATAATAGTTGTAATTGGGTCATCTTAGTTTCAAATCAAATACTTAAAAAAATATATATTGAAGTCAAGGTAATTTCAACACTTAGTATAACATCAGTAGCCCAATTAGAAAATAAAACAAGACATGTTTGGTTAGAGTAGAATATACGAGAAAGAAAAAATGAGGAAAAAAACAAAGCATCAATCACAAAGAAACCTGAGATAGCTCGGGTATCCTCGGGGGTCGCCACAACTGTACTCACAAGAAGTCTGAGAGCCCCTGAGAGCTTTTTACGAGAAATAATTCCTTTGTGACCTTAAATTTACAAATTCATTAAAGTTTATTCTAAATGTTTATCAAAAAAATTCAGGTTTCTGTTCGCATTAAAAGTTTTCCAGGTCCAAAATAAAATTCCAGGCTAATTCCAAGTTTTTTCAGGTCAGCAAACACTGTGTGTATTGTACAGTTACGATGTTTCTGCAACGATGCTGAGAATGTGCGATGATTGATATGTCTCTAGGCACTAGAATTGAATTCGATGGTCAGTTGTTGTAGTGTGGCAGGTCTTTGGATCCGCACAGACAAGGATAGGTGACAGAGTTCTCATCACAATTTTGTAGAGTCGTTGACGGGCACAAGAGAGGTTGGAGGTAATGTTTCTTATAGTCACGTGGCCTCGGTACAGGCGAAAACCTCACTTTGGGTTCTGAATTGCTACCTACGATTTGACCACACTCAAAATCAGTTAGATCACCTATCAGAGCCTCTCAGAAAGCGGACCATCCAATGTTTTCTGCATCGCTGCGATTTTGGCAGCCGAAGACCTGACAGGATGTTTCCCTATCGTCAACGACCAATAGAAGTAAATGCCTCATTTCAACGAAGGAACATCGAAACTGGGAAACCAAGCGTTAGCGATAATTCGCTTAGTCTGCCAACTGTTTAGCGCACGCGAATGTCTAAGAACTTGGCGTCAACTTATGAAACAATGAACAGTTCTGTCATGTGATGTTAGTCAGGGAGTTGTTGGACTATGGTGATATGTTAAGCCATCAACTTTATATATCTTGAAGTATGTAGCTTTAAGTACGGTCTTCAATGTGTAATGACTATGTCATTACTCTGTAGAATTTTAATATATAATTTTATGCTTTATTGTTTTATGAATATAAAATGTGTAAATAATGTATTTTTTATTTTTAGATCGGCCGATCGTAGTAAATATTTAGATAATGATGTACACATCAAATAGTTTAAGCAGTTACATTTAAGGGATTGAATTTGTAAACGGAAATTGTTGGATGGTGTAGTTTGTTTATGAAAGTGATTTTTCTTACTTCTTTTGTTTTTTAATTTCTGTTTTAATTCTATAGGTACACACGAATATTGGGAAAATATGCTTATTAGATATGTATAATTAGTTTAGGAGATCCGATTATGTAATAACTTGTTTTTTTTTTATTGTTTCTCTCTTGCTTTAGTTAGAAAATAAACTATGAAAATCTAGCATTTCTCCATCAACTTTCAGTCTGTGGCCTCGAGTAGCGGGGCATGAAGAGGAAGAGGGGTTAAGGGGAAGCAAAGCAACTGTCGGTATGCGCACGCCAGACAGTGGGTGTTCGGTGACGGTAGGATGCAGATGGAAGGTCGGAACAGAGCTTCAGACAAGGATAGAAAATGCGTGTGATTTCATTCAAAAAGTGAAGTGACAGAAGCATATATTTACGTAAAAAGTTCTGACTCTTAAGCTCTGTAAATTGATGTCCGTGCCCTCACTATTTTTTCCCTATTTTCTTTTTATGAGACAATATTTTTGTGGAAGATATACTGCGCGAGTATCGCAAGCAAATAATAAAAAAAAATCGAAAAATGATGAAAAAGAGACAGAAACCAGTGTTTTATAAAATGTGTGTAGATGGCAGAATTTAGGGTAGTTGGTGTAACGGCTCTAGAGGGTGTACGAAAACTGGTTTTGACGGGTTTTTCTTTTTGGTAGGAATTTAGAGTAAATATGAAGTAGTGTGGGTAGATGGTTAGTTTCTCTTCTCTCTCTCTCTCTCTAAAAGTAGAGTAGTGAGGTGTTAAATAAATGGTATTTTATTGGCTTACGCTTTTGATTAGAACATGGTGCATGCAGAAAAGTAATTATTATAGAGGTATTCGGTACTGGTTAGTTGTAAATAATGGATAGTAGTAGTGGAGGTATTCAGGATTCAGAAGTAGCGGGAAACTAGTGTATTATAAGGAGAAATGTTTGAAAAAACATGAGTGGTAGTCGGTAGTAATCGGAGGTATTGATATTTTTCAAAAGCATGGTAAACTGGTGTATTTAATGGAACAATCTAATTATTTTATGGAGGTATCATTAGAGCAAGTAGACTGGAAGTACGGATTTTTGTATTTTTTGTAAAAAGGAATCCAAGTAGTTTATGGAGGTAAGGTATCTCTAGTGCGAGTAGATTGGTAGTAAGGATTTAGGCATTTTTGGAGGGAGGAATTTCGGTGTATTTAATGGAGGATTCATTAGAGCAAGTAGATTGGGACTACGGATTTTGCTATTTTGTGTATGGAGGTATTTAGTTGGTATTTCCGGAGGAATCTATTTTTATGAAGGTATCCTGTTGATTATATATTGAGGTGATAAGGATATTTATAAGTTTGATCGGAGGTATTTAGTTGGTATTTAGAGGAATTATTTTTATGAAGGTATCCTGTTGATTAGATATTGAGGTGATAAGGATATTTATAAGTTTGATCGGAGCTATTATTTTTGTATGTACGGAGGAATATATTTTTGTAGTATGTGAGTACATTTACCTTGAATTTATTTTATAGAGGTATCAATATCAGAATTATGGGAGAATTTGATTGCTAGCATGTGGAATTTCATATAGAGGTAACCGTAAGAGGCTGCGATATTTTTAACAGTGTTTACTTTGATAATTTATTTAACTGGCAAGAGAATATACATGAAAGTGTAAAGATAAGAATTAACTGTGTAGGCACCCCCGTTTCAGAGGTGTCGTGCGAAACTGGTAGCTACTCGAGTGAAACTGCTCTTTCTATTGATTTGATCACGCTTCGATGAGCTAATACCGATATCAATTCAAAGGTTAGATTATGGTTAGCGAGTACCAGGTTTATTGAATACCGAATTGCGACTCAGACTGATTGGCGATGAGGAGTGCTAGATTTTCGACTTATTAATCGAATATTTTCTATTTTATTTCTTTTGAAAAACCCAGGTAAAATTATTTCCTAATGATCAACAAACGATCGTATAAGTGACTCTTCTACGATAAGTAAATTTCAGAGCCGATAATGAGCTTTCTTAGAGAATATCAAGATCGATTGGAACAATTTCTTTAATCGGTAAGGGCGGACAGTTGTTAGGCTCCTAATAGACTCAAGCTATATTCGGCAGGTACATAGAGTAGTTACGCATTTAACAAAATAATTTAAAATTAATTTGTATGAGTACAGCGATGCCCATACAAATGTTAAGTATAGGCTGCACGATACCTGAATATTCATCTTGGAATCTAAACTCGTAATAACCTAACCTCTAATTAGGTTAGATTATGCACATATCCAAAATAACAATGAGATCGAAGTCGCACTCGTAGGTATACTTCTACGAACTATAGCCTCTATTGCTAATATAAACACAAAACCAAAGCATGCTGAGAACAAACTGTTATTGAACCAAATCTTCAACATACGCATTTACTATCAAAGATAATTCACGTTACTTAGACCTGAATTCATTACAACACAATCTTGTCGAAAACTTATCTAAAACCTTCCATATGCTTAATTCCCTTAAATTAAACCAAACTCAATATGCATCTACAATCTACTTAATATCCATTCATATTCTTTACAATGTCAATAAGAAGATACAACAACAAGCAATATAAATAAGGAATGACAAAACTGAAAATTTCATCCTAACCATATTTCAACTTAATCGTTCTACATAGTATAGTGGGGAGTTTAAATCGGTGTTCGCTGGCACCATTGGTGTATCTGGAAACCTATCGTATCCCATAAAGTGCAGGTATTATGCACTGAATTAATTTGAATTTAATTTAAGGCTTTTAGGCAACTTTTGGCTCAGGCCGATTATACACGTTGAATGTATTAACACCTGAAGTGTGACTGAACATGTTATACGTAGTCTCTGACCATTTACACGTCTTCATATCAATGGTCTACCCCGATGCTTCCAATAGAAGTATGCGGTCTCCAAACGAATCGCAAGTGGCAACTGTGACTGGCAGAATGTCACACAATTTGCAACCATCAATTGTCCTCTTCCCCCAAGGTTTCCGGATATTAATTCTGTGAAGCATCTGTGAGACAGTGTGGAGCCACTACCAGATTGTGTTTCACATGCAAATATAGTCTGCAATACCTCAAGAACACTCCTACAACTTGGAGAATTCATGTCGAGTGGCGGTAATCAAGGCTATAGATGGCCTCATATTCTATAAAGCGAGTGTTGAATTTATTTATGGCCTTTAGTCATTTAAGGGTGAGAGAAACAGATGTGGGAAGGAGTCGGCCAGTGTCTAAGTTAAGGTACCATCCCGGCATTTGCCTGGTTTAACAGAAAAAAACTGTCAGGCTGGTCAGCTGCTGGAATAAAACCCAGGACCTCCCGAATGCGAAGCCACCGATCTACTAGTGAGTTACGGCCGCTCGGTGTAAAAAGGGTGTGCCAATTCATCTGGCACTTCAGTGTATTTGACAACACAATACCAGAGTCCCATATTTCTCCATCATGTCATTTCCAAAACTGAACGTGCATATATTTATCCAAACATGTGCAGATTTAGAGCAGGTTTCGAGGTTGCGAAACGTGAAACAAATCGTCTATTGGACATAGATACTATTTTTTTTGCAAACATTCTTTTCATGTTTCAATTGTAAAATTTGGTGTACAGATATCACTAATATTTATACTGTAACCATTTAGTTTTTCCTGAGCATTTTGCAACATTTTTTTAATTAAAATTGGACATCTGGATACAGAGTTATTGGTTAACACTCGAATGGTCAAGTGGGAAAACTATAATTATATACTATTTTCACTACACTTTTATATACAAGTTCTTTTACTGCCTCTAACGACCAAATTTCACATCTGGCGTCTGGTTTGAGGCACCCAACAGACTTCAAAACTGTATTATTTAAAGATACTTTTAGAAGAGTTTCTCCTACAATCTGCGATAAAACTTCCTAATTCCTTCTCAATATGTGTTTTGAGTTTTGTCAACATTTTAATTGTTTCAGAACCTATTTCCAAGTCAGTATCCCTTAATTCAGTATCAATGCCAGGAAGCTCAAGGAGTCTTAGATCAGTAATTTCTTTGGCATTCAATTTATCAGGATTGAGAAGCCTAATCAAAAGAGTTATAAGCAATATTTTCAAATGATCGTACTGTATCTGAGGTGCTTCACGTTGAAAAATTTCCAAAAATCTATATATATATTAAAAAAAAAAAAGCTTTACTTATGGCCAAACGAAATTTGATTTTTGTCAGGGCAGTATTTGGGATATTCAAACACTTTACAATTCTTTTGGACCTAGAATTTGTTGAGAGATTTTTGTCCTTTTTAGGGAGTTTTTGCAGAAAATAATGTTTCAAAACAGGCTACTGATCTTTAACTCTCTCGAGAGCAGGACCTAATGTCAACCACCTACATTCCACATGCTTTAGAAACTTTAGCTGATCGAACCCAAGTGTATCTTGAACCTTTCTCAGATCTTCTGATCTTACTGGCGATAATTTAAAGAAATTATGAACAACTCCACAATGTCTTCCCCAAATTCTTTCACCGCTTCTCCAAATGCACCATGGGTTATGTGTAACGTACAAGTATCTATGTCCAGTCAAGGTGATAAATCTTGTTCCTTCTTGTTTTCAGATATAATCTGAAAAACTGTTTTATTTACATTTGGTCCATCATTACCCAGTGAAATCAAATTTTTAAGAGGAAGTTTTCCGTTATTCACATATTTAATTATATTCTCAGCTATATCTTTACCTTTGCCTGTCCCATGAAATGCGAATCTAAATGGTGAACTGAAACTACGTTACGCTGTTCAGACCAATATCTGATTTTGAGGTCAAGCTGTTTTCTTACTGACTTATTTCAGAGCTCATCATAAGAAATACAATAAGGAGAATTCGAATTCTTTATATCAAGCAAAATAACTTCATAAAAATGTGGACCACCAGACTCAGAAATCAGGTATAATAATTTATTACGTTCCAAATGAAACTCTGACGCTATTTTACTATCCGAGAACATTGAACCAAACAGCTCATGCATATCTTTAGAACTAAATGAAATATTGCTTTGTATTGCCCTTTCATTGACCTGCTGAATACTTGAAAACGTTCTACCAATACAAAAGCACAACAATTCAAAAAATAAAAGTCGATTCAGCTGAGCCATACTGATAAAAGCGCATGACGATTTCCCGATATTACTTTTGGTTCTTTTCAGTTTAAGAATCCATATATATGGCTTACATTGTAAAACCTATAAAAGTAAAACAGAAGAATTCTCAAAAAGTGGGAAAGGCAAGACGAATTTGTAAAAACTAGGATGTTTCCTACTAAAAAGTAGGACGAATCCCATGCCTGAACTAAGTGCAAAGGCGTCACTGGTAATTAGGTGCAAAGACTTACTAAGATTTGCAAATAACAATGGCGCGTAAAACTACAACAGATGATGATATTCTTCATTTGTAGGAAAGTACCATCCTTTTCATGTTTCAAATGTTGAAACATAGTCACAAACGTGAAAGATACAAATACAAACAATTGTGTGTACGTAAAATCTGAACTTTCACCTAAAACAGTTCAATAATCAACCGTCTGCCACAGTAAAAAGGAAGACAGAAATCTGCTTGAATTCATTAACTAGAAATCAAAATCTGTAAATTTTGATCTTTCTGATTGGATGTTTTCTTGACTATATACACTAGTAACTTTGGGACAACGCAGCTTGTGAACTTGCTGCCGAATATTCTCCGAAACTAAAATAAATAACTAAATAACAAACGAACGAACGAACGAACGAAGATAGATATTCTTTTTCTTTCCTCCTTTTTTTCTTTCTTTTTTTCTTTCTTTTTTTCTTTCTCTCTCTCTCTCACAACACACACACACACACACACACACACATATATATATATATATATATATATATGAATAAAGGTCAATTTTCAAAGCTAAATTTGATCAAACAAGCGAATTCCGTCAGAATCACATAATCAGTGTAAAAAGGTACAAAATAAATAATCATACCAGTAAATATGTTTCATCATTTTGTCCTAAGGGCGTGAATCGAACTGGAACAGGTCAAAGGGAATGCACCTTCAAATCTACTAATGTGACTTCGCAAAATCTTTTAAGTGCGTACGCTGCCCGATTGTTTACGCTAATATCCTTGCTAATTTAATTTTATGAATACACTTGACAAAATAATGAAAATGGAAAAAATAATCAAGTGATTT
This sequence comes from Lepisma saccharinum, assembly GCA_022664845.1. NCBI lineage: Eukaryota > Metazoa > Arthropoda > Insecta > Zygentoma > Lepismatidae > Lepisma > Lepisma saccharinum. The sequence continues at coordinate 39,150 of JAGDQP010007113.1, forward strand.
TGTAAATAATACTAAAACACAATTTATTGAAGTTAATTCACATTTCACTGCCAAATAGATCCATTATGTATTAGCCGACTTAATACTATATACAGGATTAACATATGAAGATATAATTCAGATAATTTTTACTCATCCGTCAATCCTACGAGCATTCGTTAGGAGGAACATCAATGAAACAGGGCTATACATCGTTCAAACAAAATACACACATGTAGGACAGTATTTCGAATAACGTACTTAAAAGTAAGTGTGCAGAATGTTTTTTTTTTTTTTTATCCATATGCTCGCTCAAACATTTAAATAGAAATTGTGTACCCATATTTAAAACACATTATTACTTCCTTTAGTACCATAACACAACTATAGAGGGAGAAAATAAGTTTCTTCCCTATACACACGGTAACTTATATTCAATGCTATAAACTGAACAGTTTCATTACATACCTCACTTGGTTTCATAACTCTCTTTTCATCCACGTAACCTCCCCAAGGTCCAAGAAAGCCTTCTACATCCGAAGGGTTATCATTCTTCTCCCTTTTTCTTTTGTCTAATGGTCTCTTACTAGTACTTTCAAATACAGTTTTCCCATCTGTTTCATTGGCTGCTAGTGTATGGCCTACGAAACTTTTTCCTTCTTCAGCTCTACCATCCACAGTAGGATCCAAGGCATAACCTGCAACCAATAATGAGAATTTGTCACACCTTAAGGATAATAAACACGTACGCAGCACCAAAATTCCACCACTAGACACACTATGAAACAAACAATTACACTACATCACGAAATATATTCAAAAGATTCCTTACACCATCTAGATTTTTAATATACTCTCCTTTATTATTACATAACTTGCACGAAAAACAACCAAAACCCTCAAAAGGTACTCTTACATTTCCAACTCGGAAATCCTGGAAAAAATCACTGATTCAAGTATGCATATTCTTCACCGTTAGCATAAAAATAAAATCATAACTTACACCATTGTTAATCAATCACGACTCTTGACATGCTGTTTCTTTTATCTTAGGACAGCACTCATTTCTTCCTATGCCGAAAGCTAGTGCAACTATTAAAATTTGCTGAATAACGCACACACTTTTCTCTTTACTAGATGGTTGTTTACATTGAGTACATGTATACAAACATCTAAATATTATTAAATCATTTTTACATGACGGACTTACATACTCAAACAATGCATTCAAAAAGAAACACACACACACAGAAACTCGCAGAAAATGTACACCCGGTCTTCCGCTTGCCGGGCGGTGGCACTCTATTAAACAATCAATCACAGGTCCAATTTATTGCGTTAGAATATGAGATTTTAAAAATTAAAGGGGACAAAAATGGACTATCACTGAATGGTTTAAATCAACTGTTCGTATACGCAGATGATGTAGATTTAATAAAGGACGATATAGATGCACTACAAAGCAACACCGATGTCTTAGTAGAAACGTCCGATGAGATAGGTCTACAGGTAAACATAGATAAAACAAATAATATGATAAGCCGAAACACAGAGAATGAAGGAAATAAAACATAAGAATTAGAGATGAGGTCATAGAGAAAGTAAACAAATTTAAATACTTGGGAGCATAAGTAACAAGCAAAAATGAGGTCACGGAAGAAATAAAAAGTCGTTTAGTATCGGACAACGCATGTTTCTATTCAGTCCAGAAACTTCTAACATCGCAATTAATATCAAGAAAGTTGAAATTAAAAATATACAGAACGGTTATTTTGCCGTTAATACTTTACGGTTGCGACAGTTGGAGTACGACCCTAGCAGCTGAACATAAATTACGTGTGTCTGAAAATAAGGTTTTGAGAAAGATATACGGGCCGAAACGGGACGAGATGACTGGAGAATGGAGGAGACAGCATAATGAAGAATCCCGCGGACTCTACGATTCACCAATGTTGTAAAAGGGAAGATTATATTCTATCCTGGTTGGAAGGCCGGATGGAAGGTGACCATTGGGAAGACCGAGACGGCGTTGGGAGGACAATATTAGAAGAGGTGTTCGTGATGAAAGCTGGCTTGATGTTGCCCAGGATAGAGTCCCATGGCGAACGTTTGTTACTGTGGCGATGAACTTGCGAGTTCCATAAGCCATAGAGTTAGTTAGTTAGTTAATTAAGTAATATGAATATTTTCACCAAATTACAAAATAAGATCGTCAACACTTACCATAGCTAGTGAATGTTCTCCTTTGAGTTTCGAACTGAAAATCGCTGATGTGCGCTGGTTCGACATACCCTGACAGTATGTTTTTATTAGCTTTTTGTTGCTGAGTCTGAAAAGGATTTTCTGGTCCTACTTGCGGTGCAAATAATTCCTCATATTTTGGATTATATTTGAGTTCTTTCGTATGTGCCTCAAGGTGTCTCAAGGTTTCCACAGATCCCTGCGTACAAGAAATGTAGAGAAGTAAAGCAAAATTTTCAAATGCATGAGAACGTTCATATAGCTTATTAAGTACTTTCTAATTTCGTTATTAATAAATAATTATCATAAACTAATCATAAAATATCAAAAATGCAAATAAAGTACCCTCATTGAAACTTTACATTTCTAAGCCTTACAGCATCTTACATTACAGTCCATTTATCTCCTTAATTGTTATTTTGTTCGTGGAAACAGGGGAGGGATCTGGGATTCCATCATTGTAGTTTGTCACGTAAGACAGTATGTCAGGCTTCGTCTGTGCTAAAGTAGAAGCAGGATCAAGAACATATGAATGGTACGACGTATTGTCAATAACTATTACGGAAGGCTCTTATAATCGTCTAAATATACAATTCTCAAACCATTCTTCAAAGATTGCTGAATTCATGCTTCCATGGTAATCTGCTGAAGTGTCTTTCACCTTACTGTGCGTGAGAAACAGAGTATCTTCAAGGTGTCCGAAACATCCTTCACAATGAGTGATCATATTTCTTTACCTTTTCTTTGAGGCCAAGTTAAATTACAATTTTCATTGTCGTAAGTCCAATTCTTAATTTTGTAGGAATTACTGTCATACCAAGTTTTATCCAAATGCACGTCTTGACAACCTTTAGCTCGGCGTTCTTTAATACGTTGTAAATACTTGTACTCCAAGAAACGATTGCCGCGGATTCGGTTGTAACAACTTTCTTCAATACTGCAATAAGAGAAACTCATGGTTTTCAATAATCTAATTATTAAAGCTGTCCCACTATAAGGAAATTCGTAGTCACTAAGCTCTTGTTTTTAATTTCATTACTGTCAATAGGTTCGATGCGTCCTTCCTTATAGAATTCGTAGAAAAGTGTCTAAGTCAGTCCCGAGTAAAATCATCTATCCTGTCAAAGAAGAACTTTTTCTTATGAACTTTCTTCTTCGGAGGAGTTTTGTAATTTTCCGTACTTTCTAGTTTGCGAGTTTCTTTTTATAGATATCGCAAATATACCATTCACATTTGCTGTAATTTCTACTAAAATACTACTACGTAAAATATCACCACTTTCAATAACACTACGTAGATATTTGTAGGTATTTTCAACAATTAATACAGTTTGCTTAGCCACTTTAAATTCCTTTCCAATTGCACTTCTTTTTGCGTCTTCTCATTGCTTGCACCTTCGAGAAGAGTCACACTCCATGTACCGTTATTGTCCGTGAAGCCAAAAACGAAAATAATTTGATATTATGTCAACAACACACACGCAAGAAGTTGGCACAACACGAGGAATGCACATGGCAGAGTCGAAGTTTTCAACTGATGTTCGTTTCGTAACGAAATATTCTTATATGAAGATATGCCAGAATCAAAATGCGCAAGCAAAACGACAGGAGACCCAATACCAAGGCTTCTCTCTATAGACTGAAGGTTTTCAAATCTTAATACAGTACGTTCATGCAAATAAAACATCTGAATTTGGTGAGAAAATATTTAATCCGCTACTCTAATTTTCGTTATATGCCGTTGAAGGTAGACGAACTGTCACCATTGGGAAGCAGCCTTGGAACCAAACTATCGAAGATCATAGTGGCAGGTGGGTCATTCCACGTCACGTCATTCAGGATTTTGGACATTTGACATCCACTCATCTCAGAAAGTGATGAAAAGTGGTGTGTTTATGTACTGTGATGCTGATTCCAAAATAGCAAACCGTTTGAAAATCGGTCCACTGGTTCTGGACTTATTGGCCTTTGAAATTTAAGTCTAAGATAAGAAATAGTAGTCGCGAGAGCTATGTTGTGATTCAAGGGTACATTGAAAAATGAGTGTAACTTTCTTCAAAGTTAACGTAGAAACATGAACTTTTTTTGTTTGTTTCCTCTTGAAATGTGCTGTGCAGATACTGAAAAATTCTTGTTGAAACTATGTAGTGAAAAGAAAGAATCGTCAGGAAAGTAAATCAACAGCAGGTACAAAACGCCAAACGTTTTCTAGTAGTAAGTGCAATAACTCATGCGCCAATTTGCATGATTTTTTTAAGAACCTTAACAACATACACATTCAATAGTAAAAAAAATTGTAATGGGCAGTTCTGAAGAACCATGATATAAAAAGGCAACACTGACGACTGGGGTGCTGAAGATGGAGACACCCATCAGACGTTGCTCAAGGCTAACAGGCAATATTCGCACCAAGTTTGGTAGGGATATGTCGAATAGTGTTTCAGAGGTGTAGCATATGGTCCCAAATCTATATTTAAAAATACGTTGGCAACACTAACAACTGAGGAGCTTGCGGAGTACTTAGCACCACTGTCGTTTTCTGAAGGAGCCGAAGAGTATTCATGCAAAATTTGGTCTAGATATGCCTTTGCAAAAAATTGTATGTTTTAAGAAGTTGGGAACACTGACAACTGGCTGAATTTCGTCAAAACCTTTCTTAGGGATACATGATGGAAAAAGTCCATGTATAAATTTCAGTTTATATCCACATTAATTACCAAGGTCTGTTGATTTCGTGGGCGAGTGAATAAGTGATTAGTTGGTAATATTGACAACTTGGATTCTTGGCCACAACCCCACGATCGTTTTCTACAGGGGCAAAGAGTATTCATACGATATTTAGTGTAGATATGATGAACGGTGTAGAAGAATTTGAAACAATTGTATTATTTTAAAGTTGGCAACACTGACAAACTGGGTAAGTTTCGTAAAATCGTTTCTTAGCGGAGCTCTACGTGCTGAGGAAAGACAATATAAAAATTTCACAGCTCTGCCCTCATCAGTTACTGAGTTCCATGAACAAATGAATCAGTGTTTTCTTGGCAACACTAACAACTTGTGTTCTTGGAGGAGCGTTCAACCCCATAGTCGTGTCCTAATGCTGCCGAACAGTACTCATACAAAATGTGGTGTAGATATGATGAACGATGTAGAAGGTTTTGCAAAAACTGTATTTTTAAAATTGACTAACGGGGGTGAATTTCGTGAAATCAGTTTTCAATGGAACTTCATATGTGGAAAGACAATATGCAGAATTTCACAGCTCTGTTTACGTTAGCTATTGAGTTCTGCTGATTAATCAGTGAGTAAATAGTGATTTGCTGGCAATACTGATAACTTGTGTTATTTTATTGGCTGAGTATTGAAACTCAGGGCTGGTATCTAACGGTGCCGAAAAGTATTCATGCAAAATTTTGTTTATCATGAAGAACGGTCGTTCTTCCGAGTGACGTTGACAAATGAGTCTGTTAGCGGCACTCTATGTATATAGCTAGTTTCGGATCTAGCATACTATAAGACCGATTTTGATGCTTGAACTTGCATTTGAAAGCTCTTTGCCATACTAAGAGAGAGAGAGAGAGACAGACAGACAGACAGACACACACACACAAATGGGTCGGTAGGACCTACCTGGGACCACCTAGGGCGGTGCGAAAAAATAATTTAAAATTTCTCTTTTCTGATAATAGCACTGACCCCAGACCATATAAGGCTGCCGAAACGTGCGGAGTCTTAATCTACGCTTCAATACCTTTCAAACGGTGTATCGCACGTCTAAATCGGTGAACAGGTTCAATCACAGAATTTTTTTAGTCGAATCACAGAATTTTCACAGATGATAGAACATTTGTCTGTCTTTTTGTTTTAGTCTCAAATGGGTGGTACCGGGGATTTTGAGGGTCAATAGCAGGCCTCAACAAGTTGGGGTAAATCGAAGCTTATTTTTTTTGATAGGAGTTACAGTTTTCGAGATACGGAGCCTACCATGGCCCAAAATTGACCTTTTGTATGAAGACTATGCATTTTTTTTTTAACAGACAGCCTTACAAAATAAGTGATATCGGTATAAAAACCCTTTCGGGGTAAAGGGAAGAATGACGCTAAATTTCTACTCACAACAGAAGTGACATCCATTTTGCGAGTGATTTTCTTTGTGTCACTATGGGGGAAGGGAGAATACCAAATATGTTAATTTTATTACAAAGGAACAATTTCGAAGTAATGACACAAAGAAAACTACTCGCAAAATGGAAATCACCTCTTTCGGGAGCAGAATTCTGGCGTCATTCTGCCCTTTATTCCGAAAGGGTTTTTATACTAATATCTATCTATCTACATATATATATATATAATGAACGGCCGGGAAACCGGGGCTGTCGACCCAAAAGGCTTCTGCCACTAACTGGGAGGAGACCCCTTAATTCCTCTTGCTAAAGCTTAAGGGGACCGACCGGGGTAGACGCCTAATGTCCAATCCATACGTTCACGTCGTGGAGTCTGTTAGTACCCAAGCAACTGCTTGGCGAACGAACATGGATGGGCTGCTCACCAACTCGCATTAGCAGACATTGTGGTGAGTCAACTTTCTGCATCCCTCGTTTCTTTACACCTGATGGTACAAGTAAGGAAACAGCCTCGGGGTACTCATTTCCCGGAGGACGGAATGCAGCTGGCAACGGCAGCGGTCAGTCCTGCAGGAAGTCAGAGGATCAAAATGCCCGGGTTTGGATTGTAGACTGCCAGGACACCGACACGGCAACTCGAACGGACCTATGTGTGGCGACCCTCAACTGTCAGTCACTTGCAGGAGAGGACAAATTAGAAGAATTGCAGAATAAACATAAGAGGATTAAGTGGGACATCATAGGACTATCAGAAGTGTAGAGGAAGAATGAAGAACAGTTGGAACTATCGTCAGGGCACACGTTCTACTTCAAAGGAACAGAAAATGGAAAAGCGACAGGCGTTGGCTTTATAATTAATAAGGACCTGAAGACACGGATCACATAAATCGAAGGAATTTCAGATAGAATCGCACGGGTAGTAATAAAGATAAACAAGAGATAGAGTATGGAAATTATACAAGTGTATGCTCCAACAACCTCACACCTGGAGGAGGAAGTCGAAGACCTATACGAGGAGATACACAAGATTTTGGATAGTAGCAAATCGCATTACAAAACTGTATTGGGAGACTTCAATGCGAAAGTTGGAACCAAGCAGAGCAGTGACACGAAAGTGGAAAACTTTGGATTTGGCAAAAGAAACAAGAGAGAAGAGAAGTTAGTGGAATTCTCAGAAGCCAACAGACTGTTCATTTCCAAGTAGTTTTTTATTACTTTATTGAAAATGGTTCTACTCGTTTCATTATGTCTACAAAAAGAATCCAAGTTGTCAGTGATGCCAACTAATCACTTATTCACTCGCCCACAAAATCAACAGACCTTGGTAATTAATGTGGATATAAACTGTGAAATTTGTACACGGACTATTTCCAACATGTATCCCTAAGAAAGTTTTGACGAAATTCAGCCAGTTGTCAGTGTTCCCAACTTCTTTAAACATACAATTTTTGCAAAGGCTTCTTCTATACTATTCATCATATCTATACCAAATTTTGAATGAATACTCTTCGGCTCTTTTAGAAAACGACGGTGGTGCTAAGTACTCCGCAAACTCCGCAGTTGTTAGTTTTGCCAACTTATTTTAAAAGTTAGATTTGGGACCATATGCTATACTTCTGAAGCACTATTCGACATATCCCTATCAAACTTGGTGCGAATATTGCCTGTTAGCCTTGAGCCACGTCTGATGGGTGTCTCCGCCTTCAGCACCCCAGTCGTCAGTTTTTGTTTTTTTTTTAACTATTGAATGGGTATGGTGCAAAAAAATTCATGCAAATTGGCATGGGGGCTGATGAGTTATTGCACTTACACTGTTAGAAAACGTTTGGCGTTTTTTACCTGCTGTTCTTTTACTTTCCTGACGATTCTTTCTTTTCTCTACATAGTATCAATAAGAATTTTTCAGTATCAGCACAGCACATTTCAAGAGGAAACAAACAAAAAAGTTCATGTTTCTACGTTAACTTTAAAGAAAGTTACACTCATTTTTCAATGTACCCTTGAATCACAACATAGCTCTCGCGACTACTATTTCTTATCTTAGTCTTAAATTTCAAAGGCCAATAAGTCCAGAACCAATGGACCGATTTTCAAATGGTTTGTTGCTTTGGAATCAGAATCACAAGTTACATAAATACACCACTTTTCATCACTTTCTGGGATAGGTGGGTGTCAGCCTCTGGATGTCCCAGGTGTGATAAAGATCCCTTCATCTCGTATGAGGACTTTCTAGTTCTGGAGTCAGCATTGAGCGTTTTTCTCGCCATGCAGACATATGAATGAATGTATTTTCCAGGTTTTATACAGGCAATATGTATGACGCTATATTATGTTCTCATGGCATGCCCACCAAACATATGGAGACGTAAGTTAGTACGGGGTCATTCCAACGAAAATCGCCCGATTTACCAGAAATTGGTTGCACGACCATTTTTGAAAATTCTGATAATTTGCACACATATTGGTACATGTTTCGTAAACACAATGGTATGATTAGAAATATCGGATCCCATTGCGTATGGAAACTGTGGCCATATTTCCAACATGGCGTGGGGCAAATCATGAGAAAATCACGATGCACGCGAAATGCAATATCTCAAAAATGAAAGGTGCTATAGATATGGGACAAACACCACTGGAAAGGCAATGAAGTGATCTTTAATGCAGTGTTGAAAAAAAACTTTTTACCATCTCAATTCTAAGTGCCTGAAATAATGCCACAAAGTTATGAGTGAGCATCAGCCAAATTACCATTTTTAAACCCTGAAATTTCTGGGAAGGAATTGAGCCAAAAATGTCCTATATGAACTTTGTATTTGTCTCCACACAATGTAAAGCTGGACGAAATAGGAGATCGTAGAAATGAATAGTGATGATTTTATAAAGCATCAAATACGGCCACATACGGAATTTTTCCAATGTTTGCACTTGAATATATCTGGTGGGGGAAGTGCGAAAATTCTGAAACTTCCGCTAAATAACCTTTAGTTCATATTGTACTTCTAGAATAAAAGTGGAGTTTTAGAATTTCCAGGTATACGAACTGTAACGTTGGAAAGTTGGGTAGAAAATGATGTCAAAGTACAGGGCAATGGCATATATTTTGTGCATGTACAATACAATAACACACGTGAAAATGGAACGAAATATGACTATAGCAGTAAAATACCATGCTACAAACGAACATGAACAGAAACTAGTCCTAACAAGCACACGTGTGAGCCTTAAGAACGTGCAAGTCATTGCAAGTCTGATAATGACACCATATTGTATGCACTTGTATAATGACTTGTATAATGCAGTTCAGACTTGTATATCAGGCAAGTCTGAACACGCCTACCACTGAAACCAGCTCGTAGCAACAACTAAGTTGAGCCCTGTGCTCTGTAACGAACAGTTGTGTGTTGGATATTGAGTATCTTAGGTGAAAACTGAGTGCTCTATCGGACACTGTGTTCAAGAGGACTGTCATAAGAATGCATATGGCAAAGTGAGTAGACGTTTAACTCCAATGTGTGAATTAAGTGAGGTTAATCAACAGCTTCTACAATTAAGAATAGGAAAAAGGGAGATCCAAACCGTGGGTACGTATCACGAAAAGAAGTTTCTTGTCATATATCATTATCTTTTTCGGACAAGTGTGCTGCGATCCTCTTCAATACGACAAAGGTCGGAAGAAGGGGGCAAAAAAAGGCTGTGTGGAAATAACGTGTGATCATCTGAAGAGGAAGGAAAACCAACCGGTGCAACTTATCCCTGGGAGGTCTCTTCATCCAACGTGCTACAAAGCACTATTTGTGCAGAGTTAGATAACACGGAACTAGGAAGTGACCAACAGCAGGTACCTAACCTGAAATAACCGTCGCTCAAGGATAGGAGCATTTGATTCCGGTGATATTTTTTCACAAAAGTCATACCAATCTTGAACGGTCAGGATCTGGTTTGTGTATGCTCTTTGCAGACTAGCTTGACGCTTCTCGTTTATTTGTACCATTTACACCGTCGCACGGGCTTTTGCCGTGAGCAGACTCAAAGAAATTCTATTCAGCAGAGAGACCAAAGAAAGATTCGTGATGACAAAGATTTAGTAGATTCCTTTTGCTTTTGTACTGGACAGCTTCGCCATCACTAAAATAAATCAATTTTTTGCCTGAAGGTAAAACCTTTTTCAGATGGTTCATGAGTTTCATCTGAAATGTAAACCCAGCAATAGTGTCGAGTTGTAAATGATCACTTACACACTGTGACTGAATAATGAACATATAATTATATGCAAGAGGATGTACAGTGGCTTGATAATTTACCCAATGAAAACTTTGTATCTCATCTTGAATTACCAAGTGTAATTTTCCGCAAAATCAGCAAATATTATGCAATCAGTATTAGCGAGGTTGTCTTTACATTCCTTTAAATATACAGACTGAGCTTTTGATATATAGTGATGTTGTTTGAGAGCTAACAATTTCTGTACGAGACTTTCAATGAATTCACTGGAACTCAAAACAATGGTTAAGATGGATGTGCTTGTGAGACCCAATATCCAACACACAACTGTTCGTTACAGAGCACAGGGCTCAACTTAGTTGTTGCTACGAACTGGTCTCAGTGGTAGGCGTGTTCAGACTTGCCTGATAGTGCTGCTTTATACAAGTGCATGCAATATGGTGTCATTTTCAGACTTGCAATGAAGTGCACGTTCTTAACACTCACACGTGTGCTTGTTAGGACTTGTTTTTGTTCATGTTTGTTTGTAACATGGTATTTTACTGTTATAGTCATATTTCGTTCCATTTTCACGTGTGTTATTGTATTGTACATGCACAAAATATATGCCATTGCCCTGTACTTTGACATCATTTTCTACCCAACTTTCCAACGTTACAGTTCATATACCTGCAAACTCTAAAACTCCAATATGAACTAAATGTAATTTAGCGGAAGTTTCAGAATTTTCGCACTTTCCCCACCAGATATATTCAAGTGCAAACATTGGAAAAATTCCGTATGTGGCCGTATTTGATGCTTTATAAAATCATCATTATTCATTTCTACGATCTCCTATTTCGTCCAGCTTTACATTGTGTGGAGACAAATACGAAGTCCATATAGGGCATTTTTGGCTCAATTCCTTCATAGAAATTCCAGGGCTTAAAAATGGTAATGTGGCTGATGCTTTGCTTACTCATGATTTTTGGCATTATTTCAGGCACTCAGAATTGAGATGGTAAAAAGTTTTCACCACTGCATTAAAGATCTCTTCACTACCTTTCCAATGGCGTTTGTCTCATATCTATAGCACCTTTCATTTCTGGGATATTGCATTTCGCGCGGATCCTGATTTTCTCATGATTTGCCACACGCTATGTTGGAAATATGGCCACAGTTTCCATACGCAATGGAATCCGATATTTCTAATCATATCATTGTGTTTACGAAACATGTACCAATATATGTGCAAATTATCAGAATTTTTAAAAAATGGTCGTGCAACCACCATCGGGTGATTTTCGGTGAACTCTACGACAATAAAGTAGTAGTATTGTGAAAATATAAAATTGTTACTTAGTTCTCTTTAAAAGTTTAGTGTTGAATTAATATGAAAATTCCAATACTCAACCGTTTACAGAAGAAATCGCATAATTTTAACCATAAATACAATTCGAGCTTCGCTAATTATACACTAAATTGAAGAGAAACAAGTAATGCGGAGTCCAGTCAGGGGAGTGCGCATAATCCCTTCTCCCCCTCGTATCTCGGGACCCTACTCTGCGAAATGGTGATATACAGATGCTTATCAGAATAATGGAAACACCTGAACGAAAGTGCAACTTACCAGATTAATATGGTGTCGGGCCACCTTTCGCCTTCAGAACAGCCTTGATGCGACGTGGGATGGAGGCATAGAGGTCGTGAATGGTAGCAAGTGGAATATTACACCATTCCTCGTGCAGGGCATCGGCCAGTTCTGTGAGAGAGGATGGAGGTGGAAATCGTCGCCGGAGTCGTGTTTCCAAGATGGACCACAGATGTTCAATTATGTTGAGATCTGGGGATTGGGCGGGCCAGGGGAGGTGTTGAACTTCATCCCGATGTTCCTCAAACCACGCTGCAACAACTCCAGCTGTGTGAATGGGTGCATTATCATCCTGGAATATGGCGTCATTGTCCGGGAACAACATCCGGACCATAGGATGCAAGTGGTCTCCTAAAATTGCGACATAATCGTTGGCAGTGATGCGTCCGCGAAGTGTGACCACATGACCCAATGAAAACCATGATATTGCGGCCCACAGCATCACCGTGCCGCCGCCATGTTTCACAGTTGGGCGGAGACACTGCAGATCATACGCTTCTTTGGGCGTTCTCCACACATAAACACGGCCCGTGGTTTGGAATAGGGTGAATGGTGACTCATCCGACCATACCACACGTTTCCAGTCGTCAACGGTCCAAGTTGCATGGTCGCGGCACCATTTGCGGCGTGCTAAAGCGTTCTGGTCCCTGATGAGAGGTTTGGCCCGTGCAACACGACCCCGTAAGTTCATGTCATGTAATTCGCGGCGGACTGTGATTGTCGAAACAGGTTGGGGGAGGTGCTGATTGAGTTCCTCCGTCACTTGCGCCGCAGTGGCACGACGGTTCCGCGTGACAATGCGCTTTAATACCCGGCGTGCCCTGTCACTGATGCTTTTCTTCCGCCCACTGTTCCACTTCCCCGATGTGGTTTTCCCGTGTGTTGTGTAGGCCGTCATCACCTTCGACACTGTCCCTGGCGACACACCTAACACACTAGCCACTGCCGTCACACTCACTCCACATAACCGCGCACCAACAATTTGCCCTCTTTGAAACTCTGAGAGGTCTCCCATTTTACACTACCTCCGTCTGCTGCAGCCACTGCACACTCCTGTTCCACGACGCCTGACGTAGTATGGAGACCGACCTAACACACCACCACCAGCAGTCCGGCGCTGCGGTCGCCACGACACCACTGTAAACCCATACATCTGACGTGTTGCCTACTACAGGTGTTTCCATTATTCTGATAAGCATCTGTATATATACGGGTTTGAGCTCGTCTTTCAGGTCTTTCCAACACACGTCTCTCACTTTCCTAGCCCTAGTAGTTCCAGAGTTGAAAATTGCCCCTGCCGGAACTCGGGCCTAGTCCCTGTAATCTGGATGAATGATACAGGTTTCAACTCGCCTCGCCGAGACCTTTCTAACGGCACTTCAACTACATTTATAGGCTACTAGTTCCTAAGTTACAAATTGCCCCTATCTCCAAAACCACCCCTGCGATGTGTATAATTTATACGGGTTTGAACTAGTCTTTCGGATACCTTTAAATCAAAAATAGAGTTGTTGTTTTTTTATGTAGAAATAAAGTGCAGTATTATTAACCATTCTGTGCTTTGAATCATATGTAAGCTTGAAATTTACCCTCCAGTCCTTACGTGATGATAGGCTCTTATGATGTAAACCAAAACCAAAGTGATCGACCTAGAATTTAACGAACAATTTGACTGATTCATTTTGAATGGCGAAATATTAGACGAGAGCGTAGGAACATAATTCACATTATAAGTTTACAATTTGTATTACAAATGTGTTTGTTTTCGTAATACGTATGAAAATGAGCGCTCGCTTTCTGTGCGCGTGGTCACGGGTTCAAATCCCGACGGGGTTCATTAAACGGAGTGGTTCGGAACCCACTTTACCAAAATCTGTAGGTTCCGTCCTTGGAAGCTCACCAGCTCGTTTAGGACGTAAATAACAATTCACTCACGTATGAAAACGAACTCACGGGAAAGAGAAAATCCAGTTTTTGTGCCCGAAACAAAAATTGTTTCGTAACTTTATCTACCTTGTGTATCTGTATCAAATTATTGATTTCTTCACAAATTGCTGAAAAGCAATTTATACTCAACTGAAGTATAAAGTTTACCAATGTGTGTGCTGAAGGATGAAAATGCAAAGCTGCGTATCTTCTTTTGATTTGACTACATTAAATAGCTCTCACTGAGTTGAATTTTATTTAAGGCTTTAAGGCAACTTTGGATCAGACCAAATGGATGATAATGAAAGAATTGGTGGAATAAAGAAAGTGGGAGGAAACGAGAGAGCTCTGTGAAAACCTACGCACACGGGTTTTGTTCAGCACAAAACCCGGTATCGAATCAGGTTTCCACGGTCCAGAGGTGAGCGATATATGACTGAACGACCGCGGCTACAAAATAGCTCTCCATCGTTATGGAATTTTGTCATGGGGTGTTCCAAAATTGACAATGCAATTTCGAGAGCTGTAAACTAAGTGACATTAAATAAAATTTATCTTAGATATTCTCGCGGGTTCAGAAACAAAAATCGAGAAATATCTGACGCAGAAGATTCAGGAGATAAAGGAAAACGGCAAGAAAAATAACATACGAGATCTATACAAAGGGGTAAACTCGTTAAGAAAATGTTACCAGCCGAGGTTAGGAATGATTAGAAATGAACGTGGTGATCTTCAGACAGATCCGACTAAAATTGTCGGATAAATATTATCTGTTATTAGCTGTTACAGCGCACAGTTTGATAAAAAAAAAAAAAAAAAAAAGTAAACCAGATTAAGAAGATACGTTCCTACTTCTGGAAGTTACTATGACACACACATGTACACTCCAACAATTCATGGCGCAGTTCTTGCAGAGTAATGGGAACAGCTAAATTTGCCAAAAAGAAATCAACGTTGTTTTTTATTTATTAATTCACCCATGGTGCTGGCGGAATTATCTCTTAGTTTCTGAGAGAGAAAAAACTGGAATTAATTTAGTTTTTCAGTTATTGCAATCCACTGCGATATTCTCCCAAAAAGAATGGCCGTTTCTTGAGGTATCGAAAAACATGTAGTTAGCCGCAAGTATCAGTTTTCTTGAAGTTAATCAAATTGCTGAGGGGTCCATAAGATGCATCCTACATAATATTTGAATTTGGGCCTTCGGACTGCCAGCAGAATTATATGAAACGATCCTACCTGGTATAATGATGGAATTCGTAACGTCTTTCGTGCTGCACGTGGATATGTAACCTGTTGCGATTTCCAGAGGAATTCTGTGGGCTGAAGTTCCTTTCCATAGCGAAACAGTTCCAAGAACGTCCAGAAAGTATACGTTAAGAGCTCATCGACGAAGCAGGGACACACACGGACAGGTCACACGAGTACGTCTTTAGTAAGTCATTTTAAAATAAGAACGACGCATGATAACAAAATAATTCAAGTTCCTTTTTCTCCTTTTCACCGGAAAAAATTAGAAACTGTTTCCCCAGCACTGACATATTACAACTGGCCTGATTCCTCGTACGTTCCCTTCTTTGTGTGTCTCCTTTCTCTCTCTCCTCTTCTCTCTCAAATTCCGTCACCTGTTTTAAGTACCCATCCCCAAAACGGGTCATCTGGTCTTTTCTTTCAAAACCGAAATTGGGTAAGGCGAGAAGAAGTCCTTATGACCCACAATAAATATATCACTCGACTCTGCTAGCCACAGCAGCGTGGGCGGTTCTCGTTCGTCGCTCAAAAAAAAAAGGGTTTCCAAAAGAAAAGCAAGTTTCGAGAATTTTTCAAAACAATTTAAAAAGAAACGTGTCCTAACATTTACCTATAAGATCATATCAAAACATATTTGCAAAATTAAAAGACTGAATAGATGCAGATTGCCACAAAGATTCGCAACGGTTTGAAACAAGGTGATGCCTTCTCACCACTACTTTCTAACTTTGCGTTAGAATATGCGATTTTAATAATTAAAGGGGAGAAAAAGGGATTATCATTGAATGGTTTGAATCAACTGTTCGTATACGCGGATGATGTAGACCTAATAGGGGACGATATAGATGCCCTACAAAGCAACACCGATGTCTTAGTAGAAGCGTGCGATGAAATAGGTCTACAGGTAAACATAGATAAAACAAAATACATGATAACAAGCTGAAACACAGGGAATGAAGGAAATGAAAACGTAAAAATTAGAGATGAGGTCATAGAGAAAGTACACTAATTAGAATACTTGGGAGCATACGTAAAAGGTAAAGCTTTCCACTGTGTGATACACACGCCCGTGAACGGCGCATGGGAGATGTGGAGGTAGCGCTCCACATTTTCTTGACCTACGGTACGAAGTGAGGTGTGTTGGTCAGTCCCACGCTCGATCGCCTTTACCTTCCCAAGATGCCCAGAGTACCAAGGACACACTGGTACTCAATTTGATAGGAGGCTGAGTGGACCTCAAGAGCGCCAGGCATGGGAACACTGTGACAAAAGTCTCCAGTGTCCTGGCCGGGATTTGAATACGCAAAGCAATAATAAGCAAAAAAAGAGGTCACGGAAGAAATAAAAAGTCGTATAGTATCGGGGAAAGCATGTTTCTATTCACTCCAGAAACTTATAACCTCGCGATAATATCAAGAAAGTTGAAACTGAATATATACAGAACAGTTATTCTGCCGGTAATACTTTACGGTTGCGAAAGTTGGAGTACAACCCTCGCAGAAGAACATAAATTACTTGTATTTGAAAATAAGGTTTTGAGAAAGATATACGGGCCGAAACGACCGATGCATTATGAAGAACTCCGCGGACTGTACGATTCACCAGATGTTGTAAAAATAATGAAATCGCGACGACTAAGGTTGGCAGGCCTTGTAGCTCGGATGGGGGAGAAACGAAGATTATATTTTATCCTGGTTGAAAGGCCGGATGGAAGGCCATTGGGAAGACCAAGACGTCGTTGGGAGAATAATATTAGAAGAGATCTTCGAGAAATAGATGTTCGTGCTGAAAACTGGCTTGATGATGCCCAAGATAGAATCCAATGGCGTACGTTTGTTACTGCGGCGATGAACTTGCGAGTTCCATAAGCCATAAAGTTAGTTAGTTAGTAAATTTAAATCCTGGAATATTTCGTCAGGAAGATGCGATTGCGATTATAAAATTTGCCATTACTTATGAAGGAAGAAAGACACAGATGTATTTTAAAATGAAACTTGATACGTAGAAACCTTGCAAATTGTTTCTTTTTCGAAGTTAATTGTGGTGTATACCCCTCTGAAACCATTCATCGTGTATCGACGAAACTATCGTAGAAGTTTCAAAAATGTTAACTTCCCTATTTAAAATATATCGTAAGTAAGTAACGCCATGTCTTCCTTCCTTTCCAAAATCATTACAAGTTGTTGTAATTGCCTATTTTTCATGGCTATCTTCCGAAGCGAACACCACATACTCGTGAATTTTACCTAAGTTTTTACTGGCTAAGGTATTTGGAGAGGAAAAGCTGACTTAGTAGCTTTTCTCAGGGCTGTATGTTATTAAAAAAACGACAAAAAAAAAACGATTTAAATTAAAAAATCAACAAAACTGATTTTTTTAAAAATCCTGATGGTTGTTCACAAGGCTTGCTTCTGAAGCCTAAAATGTGCAGAATCTGCAAAGGGCACTGACGTGCTAATTACATAAGATATAAATAACACCTTGGAGTTGAAAGTAGGCCAGCAATGATTTATTCATGTTCGCAAAATCTGCTGCCATATTCGCTAACTTTTATGAGTGGTTTCTGCTACTGAGGTATTGTTAAAATCTTTCAAAGCAGAAAACGTTCAGAAGATGCATAGGACACGACAGTCTAGATATAATTTACCTTGCACTAAAACTTTCAGAACGAAATAAATTATAATAAAAACACAACGGTAGTTACAAATTTTGTTTTACCTGATTTTTTATAAACTAAGCTGTTACATAAATATGTTTGGGCATCATCACGCATTAATGCGAAACTTTCGACAAAGTTTCAAGAAGTACGTAACAAACGGATTTTTATATATATATATATATATATATATATATATATTAAAATGTCTTTACCTCGGAGGTAAACTGCACTATGTCATTTTCTTGCCAAACTCTACCTCAGTACATAGTTTTGTATATTAGAGAATGATCTTCCTGGAGGGATACACAACTATATCATTGATTGTTTTGTATAAGACTTGACAATTGATACCACAACACTATGTCGCAAAAAAAAAAAAAAAATGTGCAAGAACGTGCTCAAATCAAATATCTATGTGCTCAAATCATATATCTATGAACTGAGCTAGAGTTTTGCAAAAAGTGACATAGTGTATCCAAAGATGAAATGGAGGCAAGTTCCGATTTTTTGTACATCAAGCCTCTGTCAAATTCCCCGGTCCAGTCACATACTTTTCACTCTTTAATATGACATAGTGTAGTTTACCTCCGAGGTACAGTAAGTTAAAATTATAACTTAGAGCATATGAAAAGTAAATAAGTTGAGATCGTGCACTGATAAGCTATGTGTTTGATTTATATAAATGTACTCTTATATTTATATTATTATTGACAACAACAACAGATTACGTTAATGAGTTGCAAGTTATACCAAGGGACAGTTTGTGACGTCACCTACCTGCGTGTAGGTATTGAATTATATACATGATTACGACGCTTCTGTTCTCTTTTATTTTGTATCGTATTTCTTTGTTATTCAGTTTTGATAATTTTGACATATTTAATCTATGACGCCGAAGACTATGCTATACTTAACGATTGCTATTTAATTCATTCAAAACTCTAGGTCTAAATGTTGTACATAAGCAGCATAGATAATAAAATATATGTGTGCGTATGAGAGAATGTTTCAAGACGTATAAATACATTTTACAATAAGAATATGAGAAATTCCATGTCAGATCAATCACCTTCTTGCCCTTACCAGTTCTGATTTGGATGAAACTTGGTATGAAGAACACATATGACAAAGTAATTTTTGCCAATTTCTAGATTTTCATTTTGACAATTGTCCAGATGTAATTTTTTTTTTTATCTAAAACACACACACACATTCACATAAATACAAATAGCTGCAATTTTTTCCCTTTTCCTGTAGTAGAGTGAAAATGCAAACACTGTTGAAAAGCTTACTATTGACACTCTACATGACCTTCTGACGACAGATCAGTTTTAAGGTCACCACGTACCAAACATTAGGCTGGCACTGCAATGGGAAGGCAGTGTAGAATTAATGGGAGTATATGTCCTGCAGGTAAGGAGCTGACATTAATACTGTTTTCTAGATGTATGTGATAATTTCAAAATAACGTACTAGTGCCACAATGTTCACTTTCACAATTACAAGAAATGCAACTCTACTACACCTGGATAGATTATCAAATGATGAAACCGAATAAATTATTTGGGAGATGAAAATTAGCAGTAGCAAACTTGTTCAAGAAATTCACATATACAAAATATACACTCTCTAGAAAATTATTTAAGCCTCTTGGGAATGACTACCAAACCAGTATATCATAAGTGGTGTACATCAAGCTTCAAACACTCGAAGCTAAACATAGCAGCACAGAACTGCTGCAGCAAATAAACAGATTTTACTAAACAGATAGCTTAGTGCCTAAAACTTAATAGAAATATGTACTACAAAACAAAAAAGCCGGCCGGGTGGTCGAGCGGTCTGCGGCGGTAGGCTATCGACTCAACGGTCCCGGGTTCGAGTCCCGGCAGGGGCATGGGTGTAGATTTTAACACTTAACAGCTAAAGGCAAATCGTGACGAGCCGAAGTCCAAAGTTACTAAAAAGGCCCATATAAAAATAAAGTTTACCAAAGTTTTTACAAAACAAAAAAGGAAAATGGCCTAAACTTTTACAAACACGTAAAAACCAAACCCTCTGCTTATGATATTTCTCTAAGAAAACTCAGTCAACTTAAGCTATAAATAACATAACTTAAAGGCTAGCGGCTATAAGCTACTAGGGGCTGGGAACTGCCCATGAAACCTTAAGCCCTTTTCAGCTTGAAAAGCTACACAATTCGCTTCCACTGAATATATCACGCATATCAGCCCAAATTTAAGACTCCGGCCCCTACATACAAGCCCTTTTGAATTCTAGGGCTTCGGGCTTCAAACCCCAATGATCATAAATTAATGGTTCCGAGGTTCTGGGCTTCAAACCCCAGTGCCAGAATTATCTCAGTATACATGATGGACCTGGCATTTATGACAAGCGATTTTCTGCACGAACTACATAATTTCTAGATGTTATTACCTTTTTTCACAATAAACCTTGTGTTGGTAAATGTTGAAATGAACACAGAAAAACTGACAGCCGCCGTGACCGGGACTCGAACCCGGATCTCCCAGTTACCGTCATTACTCCAGTAACCAGCAATGAAGAGTTGGCAGGCAGCATTACTAGGGTTACCATACGTCCATATTTTAAAATCTCCGTACGTATTCGTATCGTACTTAACAAAAATTAACTAAATGTCCGTACTTTTCATTTAATCAGTTGAGTGTTAATTAATTTTACACATACATATCAAACCATGAAAGATTTTCGTGTTGCACACATACGTTTTTTTTTTGTTTTTTTTTCTGTAGCACAGCCTAATATTTGTACTTGCCTGGCGTTGTTCCTACAGTGTTTGTTACCGTTTAGCAAATGTTTTAAAATCACAGATGGGATTAACCAATTTTATGAAATTTACCGGGTGAATTGGATAATTTATTTTGGTTTGTGAGTGAAAGTGAAGAAAGTGGTTATTGTTGTCGGTTGTTTTTGATGTTGTAAGCAGTACTGTATGTGGATGCGGAAGGGACTATTTTGCGGAGAGGTACACTTGTTAACGAGACTCTGCAGACAGCCCCTGCTCGCTTGCCTTGGAAATGGAGAACCTCCACGTTCCCATGGTCATTAATTTAAGATAATCTACGAAATACATAAGAAAGCAATTAATAATAAATATGAAAATATAAATGATAGCACCTAACCTCCACGTTCCCATGGTCACTAATTTAAGATAATGTATGAAATGCAAGAAAGCAATAACAATTTGAAGGTTTGACTTTCAACTCAACCTAATTTAGTATATTTTGGTACTTTTCTATTTTCGTGTGGTCCAGCGATACAGCATAAATGCCCACAAATATATTTAAACGCAATTGCCAGAAGATCCTCCAACCTTGGCAGTGCAGACAACACAAATGGAAGATTAGAGCCGGTAAGTGTGCATTTCATGCTGGCGTCGCAAGTATTTGTTCGAAGTTTAATTCTATTGAACTAAATTGACCTTAAGCTAGTTTGTCCGTATTTAGTCCGCAACCAGGATTAATATACATACCGTAGGAACAACATCTGGAGCAGCACGCACAACCAGAGAATTCTGAATGGAATATTTTCCAGCTTCAATAGGTTTCAAATGAATACACTCTTCTTTATCGAGTTTTTCTTGATCTGAATCACTCTCATCACTACTTGCATATTGTTGCAACGCTAACATGTTAAATTGAAAATGTATGTATTTCCGTAAAAGTAATCGCCAACGTGTTTTCAACTCGTATAAATACCACTCTCATTTCAACAGAACAAAAGTTAGAAAATCCAAATTTAATTCCAAATCCAGTGATAGGAACAAGTGCAAATCACGTAGTAATCTGTAGTAACGCATTCAATATAAAAGGAACATTTATGAGCGAACGTTCTAGATGTAATTGCAATTTAACTTCACATTATAACATAAAATACCATCCACAAGCCTCGTTTTGCATACAAATTACGATCTTAAATTTTAAAATTAATTTCTTTCTTCATTCAATACGCGAAACGATACTGGACTGACTGGTGACTAGCGCAGCGTTGCCAGGTTCTCAATTTAAATTATCTGTAGATACAGCTAAAATTATCTGTTAGAAGAAGCAATTTCTCAAAAAATATCTCGAGAAATATTTCCTCTCTTTAAAATATCACAGATGGCGTTTTAACTACTATTTGCAGTCTCCCTGATCTTATACAAGTGCGCTTTTCCTATCTGTTGTTTGTCATTTCATGCTATTTAGCAGATTCTGTTTTCAGTGACTTTGTAATTCCCCTGAACTGCCTGAAGTTAGGAAACGATCCCTTTTTTCCACACTGAAAACAACACAAGGGTGGTAGAAGGAAGGGAAAGAAAGGGAGATATGCCTGCCTTTTCTCAGTGTCCTCAAAGACACATGTTTTCTTATAAGTGTAACACGGTCCATAGGTGAGCCTTAAGTAACTTCTCGATATAATATTGAAAAATCTGTAGAATGTAGATCCAGCAAAAAATCTGATTTTCCGTATTGCATTCGAAAGTCTGTAGATCTACAGATAATTCTGTAAACCTGACAAACCAGGAATTTCTGAAACATAGAAAGTTTTAGGAGAGATAGAAACAAGAAAGTAGTTGTTCTGCTTCAGAGGAGGGTCTAAAATAAAGAAAAAACTTTGAAGCTATGTTTCATCTTTTCAGAAAAAAGATTCACAATTGATGTTTGACTGCTATTTATACCCCCTTTCCGAATTAAATGGTCCTCCGTTCCGCTCCGTTATGCTACGTCCCGTTCACTTCCGTTAAGCCCCTCGTACACGATTCAATAAAGCTTGAACAAGAGCGTTGAACAAGCAATTGGATGAAAATGACGTCACGAGTCAGAGACTCCACACAGGAAATCTCTTGAATTCAACGCCCTTTCCGAATTAGTACTTTATGCTCCGTTCCGTATCCTTGTTCCGTCGGATGCACCGTCAATGGTTATCCGAATTCCCCCTTCGACGGAGCATTGAAGTGAACGGAGCAACGGAGGACCAGATGGTCACTTGACCTTCCGTTCGGTTGCGCGCTGCTGCCATGTTGAAAAGAAAACAGCGGCATATTGCATGCCAAAATTCCTTCTTCACTTGGGAGTTGGGACAAATATGTAGAATTGATCAAGTGGAGCAAGTTTAAAATGAATGACCGTGCCGAAGTATTTGAATGTAAGTAGTTTAATAGTTTAAGATTTGATTTTATATTATGTTGTCGATATTGTACCATGTTTTGAGTGATATATCTTCATGATCATTGAATAATTTTAACTTCGCTCTGTAAAAATAATATTGTTGGTTAGATTTCCCCAATGGGATTCCATGTAGATATTAATAGATGAAAGGGTAACATATGACCAAGGACGTCGGCAGGGAGGTCAAGGGGGAGGCACTTGCCCCCCTTGATTTCAGATTTTATACCATATACTATTCTATTTTCATATATTTGATATATGTTTTGTGTTTTTTACTGCATGCATTCCATAAGAATCTATTTTAGATTCTCCCGTTACATTTCCTCAACCATAACTATTTCAATGTATGTAATCACAAATACGCAATTTGTGCCCACCAAACAAACTATGTTAAAGCATCGAAAGTAAAAACACGAATGCTATTGTTGTACTATTATGTAAGTGTTATTTCTTGTGAACGTACTTTGTTTTTTGAAGTTGAAGACCTCTAGAAAGTCAATAAAAAAGACGTCTATCTTTCTCTCCCGCTTTCACACACACACACGCACACATTTATAAACAAAGTTTCAAAAGCACGTGTAGGCAAATCGTAGGATACTCATTCTTTTTAAATAATTTTAATTTTTAGTTTTTAAAAATACCGATCAAATCAAGAAAAACAGTGATATTTTGAAATGCGACTCATCTAACATTAACGAAATGAACTATTTTACTTTGAAGCTAATTTTTTTTAGCCGAGATATTTGAAGGTCGCTAACTTAAACCGGCATAACCCAGGATTTCAAATTTCTTATCAATAGCAAATATTTCCAAATTATTGATTACTTAATTTGATAGATATTCTTAAGAATTATCCAGCCTATTTTCTAAAATGTCATTCTTTATTGTGATTTGTCCATTATTTTTTAAAAATTAAGCCTGATTACCAAGGGCTCTCAAAGCGAATCTGAATTTGAATTTTTTAAAGGTCTATACATAATTTTGGCTGAAGCCGAATGGATGATGCTGGGACAATGCAGAACAGAAATTTTACCTAGCAAAGCTTTTGGTCGATAGGAATTCTTACACATAAATTATCTATTAATGTTTGTTAAAATGTGCTATTTCTGTAATTTCGGACATCCAACACAAAATTTAATAAAAGTGCTATTACTCACCGTTTTAAATTTGCCTTAATTATTGAAAGTCTTCTTTTCCTAATAACGTTATACCCTCCCGCTTTTAGTGACTTCAAATTATGTAATAGTCATTGATCGAACTACATTAATTTCTATTGTAATGAACAACGAGCTCTAACATGCCAGACATTTGATGATCCTGATTATTCAAAAATACTGGATGTGTTAGTGTCCGACGTTACTGAGAAGTTTCTGTTAAAAATGTTGTACTGTGTTCTGAGTTCAGATTCCATTAAGTTAATTTGAAAATTATGATGACTTCAATTTTTTTTATGTTTGAGATTATTTTATATCGTTCAGCAAACTATTAGCAAGTTCTCCCCTAGAAGGTAAGAAGGAAAAATGTTTCACGGAAGTATCTATGGCTGTCTGGGAATTTCCACCTTTCCACAAATGACGAATGTGGTACACTGCAAAAGTTGATTGTGTTAAACACTTTCCAGTGTCCCGAGGTGACCACCATTTTTTTTGTTAGGACAGTTTGTTGTGTGATTTCGGTGATTCAGCAATATGATAGTACTAATATTGTGTTGAATCAGCATTAAAAGCACATCCATTGTGTTGAATCACCGAAATCAATAACATTTTGTTGTATTGATTTAACACAAACAAGTGATGGTCGCCGTGAGTTATCAAAAAGTGTTAACACAGTCATATCTTTCATTAAACGTCTTGCTTTGCCATTACAAACGATAGCGCTACTGAAAGGAGAAACTCTAACTTACCAGAAAACGATGTTTAATAAAATTTTACACCATAAATTAATTTAACCTTATCTTAAGAAAATAGTAAACTGTAGTCTAATGAACGTTCTCTAATAGTATGTAATAAATACATAATTGAGTATAACTTGCTCCTCGTCATGACTCATCTGCAAATTTATAATCTCCTGATTTTTTCCTTCTTAGGAAAATTCCTGGCGACGCCTTTTCATATGAGCAGTTTATTTAAGAATATTAAGATTAAGAACTATTATAATTATTTGAAGTGTTTTTAGAACTTCAAATGCGTAACGCTGTCAAGGCTTACGACTTAGGTGGTTATTCATAGATCCTGGTTTAACATTATTTAGTGCTTCATAGTTAATGAGACGCACTTATCATGCACAAACTTTCAGAATAACCTGCAAAATTGTGATAATCCTTCGAATAGCTATCAATCTTCGCCTGTTGTTATTTAATGTATGCCGAATACCTACAAGTATGGGAATTGTACGCCTACATCTATCTTCATCCATGTTGTTTTTTGCCTTATTCACTTCGCATCAAACTACCTTGACTTCGCATTGCCCAATACTCACTCACATTACGCGCGGAGGGTTTTCAGCTGTTTCCAGACTTGGGTGACATCTGTGGTTAAAATTTTAAACACTAATTTAATTCGGATAAGTGTGCATAAAGCCCCTCGTACACGATTCAATAAACATTGAATCAAATTCTTGAACAAGCAGTTGGATGAGTGCGTACACGATCCAACTGGAATAATCAAAGGGTTGTATCCAAGTAGTGTTGAAAGTGCTTGGATGGTGCTCGTACACGATTCAATAAGTTAAGCGGAAGTGTGATAGAGTCAAAAGCACAGGAGTCGATTTGCACTTTCTGCGTTGAAAGCGGGAACATGGAGTGAATGTTAAACATGATATGCGTCGCTTTTAATAAAATAATAATCTGATTAACGGTTGCGATTCCGTAGTTGGTGATGCCTCGAACATCGACTTTTTATTGCTTTATTCAAAACTCTTTTCAATCCTTATAAATTTCTATTTATTTCCGGTTACACGCACTTCAATAAACATCTAACGACAACTAACAATCCAAAGTGAAAATGCATATTTTATTATTATTTCGTTACATACGCACTCCAGTTGATCAAGATAGCGCCATGTGGAGGCATACTAATCGTGACACTTCCTGTCGGAATAGATTTATTTGCGTTCATTACTACATGCAGATTATAGGGATGCAGCGGAATATTAATAGCATTGCGTCGTATTATGAATGACACATTATTTGGTACAAAAATCATGGCCACAATTTTGAATAAGCAAAGGCGGGTTAAAGAAGGTTCAATTTTTATTATATGCGATGCATGGTTTAATGTGCTCGCTCACCAACGTGGAAGCAGCCAAGTAGTTCCAAGTACTTTTCGCTATTCATGCACGGTTTAATGTGTTCGCTCACCAACGTGCAAGCAGCCAAGTAGTTCCAAGTACTTTTCGCTATTTCATACACAAATTAATGTGCTCGCTCACCAACGTGGAAGCAGCCAA